>KV750837.1:0-20437 GCA_001692915.1 Glonium stellatum
AGCTTATTAATAACGTTATCGTTGGGAGCACTAATGCCAATCTTAACTTCAGAAATAGACTGGACGTCAAGTTTATTAAAATGATTCCCATAAACACTAACAAAGCATTACTCGTACCCAAGCTAAGGCAAGCAAATTCTGCAAGAATCCGCATCCGGGATATATCACACGAATAAATCTAAGATTGAGAATCTTGCCGGTGTCATGAGTAAGGTGCTCCAAGAATAATAGTACTTCTGGCAAAACTTGTGAACAACTAATACTTCAAGCGATAAAGGTAAATCTTCGATGGAACGAGAAGGAACTGGGCGTCAATGGGTTGATAGTGTCTTTCCATAAATTTCTAAATAATTCAGGTTTTCAAATTCTTCCAGTGATTATAACGGCGTTATTCTTAGGGAAAGTGATGGCATATTCAAATAACCCGAGCCTAAAACATCCAGCTCAACTAACTGCGAGGACGAATTTTGTCACAAGAGAACATTGCGGAGTTCAGAAAGGTCGATGGAAGTACTATTACCTAAACAGTGGTTCATTCACACTTAAATGATTTTAAAATTGCACTAGCGTTCGTGGAATAATACGTAATGCAACCAACGCCAATTTGCAATCTTGGAATGTAAGTTCTTCAACGGCAGATGCTCATTGCTCCAGCCACCTAGACTAATCTTCACTCAAAGGCGTGCCAGAGACCGAACCCAACATAAGAGAACAGAGTGGGTAAGCGCAATGCTTACAGTCATACCTGGTGTTATATTGGCTATTTTCAGGTGCTAAATTAGTATCTAGAAACAGCTTATAATGCTTCAACAAGAGGCTTTATGGATATATAAATTTTTAACTATTAAATAGCTTACTTTTAAAGCCAATTATCTTTCACGTACTTTTAGAGTATTTTTTAATACCTATTAGATATTTTATATATAAATTTAAAAAATTTAAAAGCTTTAAAATAGTACACTATTTGTTTATTTACTATTTTATATCTATCATATTTTCTATTTTCTATTTAATATTAAGCATTTTTAAAACCTTCAAGATTTTTAACGCTTTTAACGTCTCTGTTACTCCTTTGTCACTATCTTGCTCTTGTACCTCTACCTCTCTCCCCACCTCTGCCCCTGTTTCTGCACCTGCCTCTACCTCTGCCTCTGCGTCCGCTTTGCACTGAAATTATACCTATAGCCTTATTAGCTGTCGATTCTTAGATATGAAAGGGAGGGGTAGAGGTGAGTGCAGAGGCAGGGGTAGAGGTGAGTGCAGAGGCAGGGGCAGAAGCAGAGGCAGGTGCAGAGGTAGAGGTAGAAAGAATATATACGCGACTGACCATTTTATTCTAAGCGTGCCCTCGGGCGTGCCTTAAGTCGGGCAGGTTTCTTAAAAAACAGACTTCGCCAAAGTAGCCGTAGAGAGCTAATCTTGCCATTTTTAAAAAGATAAGTAAGCTCCTGTATAAAGCTAACTTAGCCGATCCTGTGCCCGTAGGATCAAGCGGAGAGAATGGGGACCCATAAGTCGTAATTGGCTGTTTCGTTTGCTTTAGATATCTCCTCTAGTAGCAGGCTTGTGGTACAAGGCTGGTGATGAGGATACCTCAAGAGGGATTCGTCCGGAAGGCCATCTATTATTCAAAAATACATATAGGTCGGTATCCGGATAAACCTTCTGATCTTCAAAGATACGGACACGAAAACATGACTTTACGACGTTAGTTTCTCTAGTTGCAGCACACTATACAATGGCGAAGTGAGTGGCGAAGTTTCCAAGGTAGCATAGGAAGCAGAAGGTTGTCTGTTCAATCTCTTCGTCCACGTAATTAAATTTACAGTGCTTAGACACTAAGTATCTAGTGCTTGGACACCAAATGTCCAGCGACGTTTCCTACCAGCCTCACATGTCAGATGTTCCCTTCTTATGGAACTCCTCACATTAGCTCATGTTTAGCAATAAAACTAACAGGGAGTTTATGTACTTCGAAGTCGCAATCCCAAGCAAACGTGCCATCACCAAGGGCTCCCAAAATCTTTAAGCGACATTTCGCAAACGGTGTATATTTTGCATTCTCCTTACCACACAAAATCGTTACTTAGTGTTAAGTTGTATGCCTTAAGCTTTCGCAGCGCTCTAGAAAAAGACGGAAGATTTAGAGCGCCTATATACGCGGATTCAGTCACTATTCGATTGCCTTTATATCATAATGGTCGGTGTAAGTTTCAGTTTAAACAAAAACTGGGATCTATCAAATTATCCAATTCTGTATCCATGTCCCTAACCACAAGTAACACCACTCGTCAGTTTCTGATAATCATTCATGCCATCAATATTAGGGTCTCCTAAATCCATCGTCATTGAGAGCGCTGTTATAGAGGTCATCTTAAGATATGTCTATTTTAAAAGACGACAGAGTTAGCCGATTTCTCGTAAACTAGTCGTACTTCCCATGACCCGAGTAGAAGCACCATGGAGGTGTCTAAAGAGAGATAGGAGGAGAACTTACACGCTCTCCCGCTCCATCACTGTATCCACTAGTCTCCCCGAACGTCATGGAAAGGCCCACGATATACTCTCCTTCCGGTGCACGCTGAACATCCCAATCGTTACGGTCTAGCTCTCCAAAATAGGTTACGCGGCCGCGGTTCGTGCGAAGCTACTCACCAGCAACGAGTCAGCACTGAAGTTCCCAACTAAGCCAACTAATACGAAACCTAACGCAATCTATTCAGAGATGGGATAGTGAAATACCTTTATGGCCTTTGGATCCTCCCCGCGCGAGATCTCCAACTGCGTCACTATCTCCCCACCAGGTCCGTCAATCTCGAAACTCAAGACGTTTTCATCATTCCACTTGCTGCTATCCGCAACACAGCAAGAATCTTCGATGCCCGGAATATTCCCAATCGCCCGCTTCGGCTCCCAATACTCTCTCAAAAACTCGCACCTTATGGCCAAAACATCATGTATAGGCCATTCTCTATGAACTCCACCTGGCCAACCGCTCGCCTTCCCGCCAATGGGCACGTAGGACGAAATCCGGATCAATTTTCGCAATTCCATCGGCTCCTTAGCCCAAAGAAGAACTTGATGTGGGAGCAATTCCCCTGGGACGTCACGCTGTGAGTAACCGAGGGGGTGGGGAGGAATTATGTGGATATTTGGATGCAACCAAATAGGAGCAGACCTACTGTCGCTCGCACCGTGCGTAGGAAGAGAGCAGGCAGATGAATGCCATAAGAGGCGGCGAGATATGGGGACCTCTGGGCGTTCGGCCTGTGGAGCGGAGGCTAGATTCGCGTCATAAAGGGAAAAGTCGTCATTAGGTGGACGCAGACATTCAAGAAGGCCCAGACGGGAAATAAGTCCGTTCTATTGTAGGTAAGACTTTGTCAATAGTTCCTTAATTCAAGGTAGAACAGGGAAAACATACCCCTGCAAGTTGGCCAATGACGCCAACGATAAATTGACCTGGAGAAACTATGAGTGGCCTCTGGCTATGACCACTCCTTGTGTCGCCTAGGCCATTATTCTTTCCAGACTTGAAGACCAACTAGAACTGCACGTCAGTTTTATGCTACGGGAGATCCAGCTTTCTAAAGAACTTACTGTGACACCTTTCACGAAAGTACTAGCAGTTTTTAACAGGTTCATCTCGGGAATATGCAGCACAAGACTAGTAATCCAGTCGTCCGCTGGTATACGTACCCCTTGTTTCCTGATGATCTCGCCCCCTATTGCGTCAATATCAGAACGCCCGAAGACGCGTGTATCGGATTCAAACGTGACGGAGAGTCCCACAAGAGCATTTTCGTTATTCCAGAATGTCTCAAAAATAGAAGGTTCACTGTCTATTTCATTCCAGGAGCGGATCCACTGCTTGGCTACAGTGCTAACACCTTCTTTTAGTTGCGGATGCAACACCATAGGCATCTGTGCTGATACGCTATGCACAAGAATCGCTTTTGCATATTCATCCGTCTCACTGATGGGCTCTCGACGCACTCTCTTGAAGTAGACACCCGCAAGTTGCTGACAGACACTCCAAATGCGCCTGCGATTTGCAATACCTAGAAACCGACCTTTCATCCCCAGTTCTGGCGTCGTCATCTTGTCCAGCCAAAGGTACAGACCCTTATAGTTGAAATCAGGAGATCGTTCCTCAGTTAGCAGTTCTCTCAGTTCCCAAAACCATGGCAGCGTTTCCCAGCGGATTAACTGTTTCCAAAACCTGTTATCACGGGTACAACTATAGACATGCCTGGAGGCTTCAATAAGTGCGAGAATCTCGTTACTTCCTAGGTAGGGAAAAATAATATAAAGCAAGTCATATGGCAGTTTACTGAGCGGATCCTGTACCGTCCGTCTCTCAAGATCAAGGTTCGCCAAGGGCATCTTAAAGTCGTCGCTTGAAACGGCAGTTCTTAGAAAGTCGCCGAACCCGGGAAGTTCGAGAGGATGCGTCACACAAAACTAGAATAACTTTAATTTATCTTATTTTCAAGGATGAAATAACACAATCTCCTTACCTCTTCGCCAGCGATAGACTCCCAAAACTGCTCTCTTCCGTTGATATTTCCATATTCTAATTGCAGACTACTTCCGTAATCCGGAGATAACTCGGCCATGACGTTATACAGGGTATCTTTGTCGATTTTACTAGTGTCCGGAGATCCAGTAAGAGCCCTAGCCAGAATTTTGAAGCAGCACCAGTGGAAAGGGAAAACCTGAGTCTCGTTCGGATCAAAACTGTGGTAACTTATATTTATCAGTAATTTATATGGTTCAGTGCATGATGATTGTACCATGTTAAACTGTCCTCGTCAGGTTGGTTGGGATCTGGTGCTTTCGTTAACTCTTTTAGTTGATTGAGCAGAAGAAGCTATACCATCGCCTTCGGAGACGTGAATACTCCCCTTCAAACAATATTAGGAAAATTCTCGTAGAGAATTCTTAGTTGGGAATGCAACGACTTACATAGTCATCGTATCTACCGGGGCCAGAAATGAAAGCCCTATATTTACTATAATTAGGTTAAGCGCCTTAATAGGAGGCTAAGAACACGCACTTGCTAATGCCAGGGCTCTCTGAATTAAATCCTAAGCAATGTGCAGTTCTCAGCCACTCAAGGCTTTCACTGGTGACAAGCTCTGGATCGTAGCTATGTATTTCTTCCCAATCATCGTCACTCTCGTCCTCCTCTTCTTCCTCGTTCTTTTCTCTCTCCTTTTCCCCGAGCCCCGGTGTATTCTGCAATCTTTGCCTTTCCTTCTCAATATGCAACTTCCGTTTCTCTTTCTCAATTCGCTTCCTGCGTTTTTCCCGAGCTCTTGGCGTCCCGGATCCGATCTTGCCACTGACGAGTGAAGCGCCACAAATTGCACAATAACAATCCCAGGAGCCCATGACAGCTAGATATAGTCAAAAAGATAAGCAAAGAAATGATCGAGGGGGTTGGAAGAAATAGAAGCAGAAAGAGCGAGATCTCTGAGCATGAGAAGTTGACTTATAGCCGCGATATGACCCCCGTCGATCGCCACTGTTGCCTGCCTCGCGAGACGCTAGAGCTAGGCATTTCTAGGCAACTTCCCCCCTTGCTCCATTTTGAACAGCGATACGAACCATACCAGCCATATCCGCGCAAGAACTCGGGAGTCAAAATAACAAAGAGATTAAGTCAAGATTGATTAGAGCTTTTCTACTCTCCACTGAATCATTTCCTACATGGCATTCTTCCAAACCCACAAAGATCTTGAATTACAATACGACTTCAACCCAGTTGTGCCCCATTCACTCCCAATTCCACTCCATTTATGGCCTCCAAATGGCACATTTGGAGCGACATCGAAATGGCTGTTGACCAAAACGCTTCCCGCACTTAGCTGCCGCGCAATCCTCTCGCCTCTCTTCAGATCTTTACACCATGCCGATGCACCTAGGCCAGTCTTACTGTTGTTTGCCCGCTTGATAGCATCGTCCTCGTTCGACCATTTAAGTAGTGGCACGATAGGCCCGAATGGCTCTTCGGTAACGATGCGCGAATCTTCTGGTGGATTGTCTATAATGGCCGGGGTAATGAAGAAGCCATTCGTTGCTTCTTTAACACCACCTTCAAAAGCGGTCTTCCAAGAGCATTTACCAATCTCAGAATACATGTCTTTTACTTTGTCGTATCTGAAGTTAGAAGTAAGTACTTCGGTCTGGTTATGTATGACGGGACTAAACTTACTGCATACTGTTCTGAATAGGTCCAACTGTGATACCCAATTCAAACCCATCGCCTGTTTTGATAGTCTTGGTAAATTCAACCATTTCATCACGAAATTGGTCATATATTTTTTCATGCACGTAAAAGCGCTTCACTAGCATGCAGATCTGTCCCGAGTTTAAAAAATTTAGCGCCGCTAACTTCGGAACAATTTAATCGATATCCACATCCTCGCAGATAATTGCCGGATCATTACCCCTAAGTTCAAGGGTTACTCGCTTTAAGGTCTTTGCACAACTCTTCATGACCTTCTTTCCGGTGAGTATTGAGCCTGTAAAGCTAATCTTGTCGATATCCGGATGTTCGGTCAACATAAGTCCAAGATCATCACCTCCACTTAAGACCTGAAAGACTCCAGGTGGAAAGATTGACATGCCTATCTCGCCAAGTTTAAGATCGCAGTATGGAGTGAAGGGGCTAGGCTTGATGATGAGCGTGTTCCCTGTAATGAGTGCCGGCCCAAGCTTGCCCATTCCGAGTAGAACTGGCCAATTCCACGGCACGATACCACAGAAAACGCCCGGCGGCGGGAATGTTTGGTATACTATCCGTTCATCGTTCTCGCCGAGGACTTCATCCTTAATATCCATAGTCGCGAACGCTCGAAGCCAGATAAGAGTCATATCGAACTCGGTTTCAGCAAGGCTAAGAGGCTTGCCCTGTTCTTGAACGAGTAATTTCTCCATATCTTCATGATTCTCTTCAATGGCATCCGCGAAAGCGAGCAGCAGATTCGCTCGTTCAGAGAACGCAGTCCGTGACCATGTCTTAACCGCATCACGAGCATATTTTACCGCAGTGTCAACATCTTGTTGGGTTGCCACGGGAACTTCGAACAAGGCTTTGCCAGTCGAGGGATTAACCGAGCGTCCAGTTGTGGCAGTAGGCACAGGCTTGACGTTGATTATGTTGCCCGGATATGTCTATTATAGCACCAGCGCTATCTTGTGAATAGACACTCTACTTTATCGTACTGTTATGTCCACTTTGACACCCATTTTCGTTTACTAGAGCTGGCTTTTAGCAGTTGATTGATGAATGCTGAATCTGCGGGGCGAGCTGGAGATAAATCAGTAATTATCGCAAGGCTGATCCCCGCAGACCACGGCCAATCATTGGCGACCCAGAAAAAGACCCTGACTGCATCCGGCCCCGCTTTTAGTTCTTCTTTCCGAAGTCGCTAGCTCACATCTAATGCTATAAAAAGCAAAACACCCCACTCTCACCCTTGCTTACGCCTAGTTTTGCAGAAATTGCGGCACATCCTCCACTTACAGCCAGTTTTGTAAAGATGCGGCATTGCTTACCTACCCTTGGACAAATCTATTGCCTAGTTAGTTAGGAACCCGCAGCTAACTTATCGTCACGGAGCCTCGCGCTACAGCCTAAAGTACCTTCTATCCAGTAGACTACCCTTAACCAATCAGTGCTCGTATTTTTCAGCCTCGCTGCAGGTCGTCCCGCTCTTAGATGCAGGTCGGAGGATCCAACCACGTGTGTTTAATTGCCTAAATCAGCACGATGTCGAAGGAGCTCAATCGCGGCGCAACTGCCGAACACAGCTCGGCTAGAGTTAAGCTGGATCGCGTAAATCAAAGCAGAAGAGACATATAAGATAGCGTCGAAACCCTCTCCTATCGAGGACCTGAGTGGATCTAAAAAATCGGACTACCAGCATGTTCTTCAAAGCGCTTATCCTCCTTAACATTGTTGCCAACTTCCAGGTGAACGGTTATTCTCTTGGCAATTATGCCCGCGTCGTTGGAAGAGAGACTGTCTCAAATACATCGTATGATTTCATCATAGCTGGAGGTGGCATAGCGGGTCTTACACTCGCCGATCGCCTAACTGAGAACCCAAACAGTGAGTTCCTCACCAGTGCCCTTTGCTAAGATTCATAAACTTAAATACTTTCTACAGCATCAGTCCTTGTGGTAGAATATGGACCCTTTGACCAAGGAGAGGCAACTGTCCTTATCCCTGGTGCCTACAACCCTTTCCCTTATTTATGGCAGAACATCTTCAGTACTCCTCAGGCTGGGCTTAACAATGCAACATTCTTTGCTCCAATGGGTGCTGTTGTTGGTGGTGGTTCTGCTGTGAACGCCATGTTCTTCATTCGTTGTGCGAAGGACGACTGCGATTCTTGGGAATCATTAGGAGGTACCGGGTGGGGGTGGGATGACCTCTTACCCTACTATAAGAAAGTATGGCATAGCCCTTTTTTAATTATGGTCGCATATTCACCCACATATTTCCTAGAGCGAGAACTTCACAAGACCAGGTCCGGCTGCTGCCAGGGATTACAACATATCTTGGACGGATGCGGTGCACGGTTTCGGCGGACCAGTTCAGGCGAGTTATCCTCCATTTAACTACGCAGGAGATAGTATGTATATCTTTCACTCTATATGAATGCTCTTGCGCTAACCAAATATTTATAGAAAATTTCTGGGATGCGGCCACAGCAGTTGGCATCGAAGCACCAAAGGATCCGAATGATGGGAGTGCTATTGGACTCTTCTCACTGTTAAAGGCACTGGACCCACGTAACGAGACCCGATCTTATGCGCGCATTGCACATTATGATATGGTAATAGGCTCACGGCCTAACTACCACCTCTTGGCCGAGAACGTCGTTAGTAAGGTCCTTTTCAAAGAGAAGAAGGCTATCGGTATCGAGTATATGTCCCGAAGCACTGGAGCAATTAGTAACGTCACGGCCAACAAGGAAGTCATAATAGCAGCCGGCGCAGTACATGCGCCTCAGATTCTTCATCTTTCCGGAATTGGACCAAAAGCGTATCTCCAGGGTCTGGGGATCAATACGATTGTGGATCTTCCCGGAGTCGGGCAGAATCTCCAGGATCATATGACCCTTGATATTAATTATAGCTGTGCGTATCCGTTTCCTACCTCTCTAGTGTTCATGTGTTCCGATGGGCTTCGATATGCTCTCCTAGTAACGTTTAGCTATTTCATTTCACTCAAAGCATCCTCGTCACTATTACTAAAGCTCTCCAAAATGCAGTTCAATCCAATATCGAGCCGAATGCTGGCACCCTTCTGTCCAATACGACATACGACGCGGAACAGCTCGCGCTCTACGAATCCTCTCGGCAAGGCGCGTACACATTAACCCGGCAAACTGCACAAAATTTTATTCAGTTAGCTCTAGGGAATGCGACGTCAAAATACGCCTCAATTGCAAGCCTCGCTCAATCCGAAAACCCAGCAAGCTTCCTCCCAGCAAACACCGATCCAACTGTCCTCGCAGGCTACGTCGCGCAACGGAAGATTCTGGCTCAAAAATACACCTCCTTTGGTGCGCCTGTCGGCAGCATCAGCTGGAACACCGGCCCGGACACCACCATCTACATGGTCAAGCCGTTTAGCCGAGGCTCCATCACGCTCAACACGACCGATCCGTTGGCGAACCCGCTCATTGACTTCGGCTCGCTCAAGGATCCCGTCGATCTCGAAGTCGTTCTCGCATTGGTGCGTAAGAACCGCGAGCTAATGGCTACGCCGCCGATGCAAGTCCTCGGGCCAACCGAGCTAAGTCCCGGAGCCAACCTGACCACTGACGCGCAGTTGAAGACAGCGCTGAGAGGCTTGATAAACCCGTCTAATGCGCACATGTGCTGTACTGCGGCGATGATGGACCGAGAGCTAGGCGGGGTCGTGGATGAGGAGATGAAGGTGTATGGCGTGACGGGTCTACGTGTTGCGGGTGTGAGCGTGTTTTCGCTAATCCCGGGGAGCGCGCCACAAGCAACAGTGTATGGAATGGCGGAGAAGGTATGTGAAATCTTCTGGTTGCTTGTTATGAGGGGTAATGCTAATAACCGTAATTCAAAGCTTGCCGATACTATTAAGAAGCAGTATGGTATTGCGGTATCCAATCCTTAATTCCAAAATCAGGCTGTGACCGAAGTAGTGGAGGTGTATTATGTTAATACTTCATAGCATGTATAGAAAGCTAGACGAGTACATACAATAGAGAATTTTATTGTTAAACGTTATGTTATGTTTGAGATTTAAAAGCGTGATTCTAAGTGTAGTCCGCAACAGTACGTTTCGCACTAGGCCTTGCGTATACACGGCCTAATCCAGCAGCGGAATAGTATCCAATAAACTCCTAGCCATCCTCAACTATTTGAGTATACGTAAGTCTTGATGGGGGATCAATCCTCTGAACAGTTTGACAGCGGCTATAATGCAGCCGCAGGGGTCTTGCTTTGTTTGCGAGCATGTATGGGGCACATCTAGCCTGGAAAAGGATTCTTCAAGAGAATTTCACAGATTGCCGCGTTTTAAATACCCTATAGCATGGTATGTAAGTTCAGCTAATTTATTTAACCGTGTATTATAAGCATAACTATGAGATACCTCGTGATCGTGGCATGTAGCCCAAAGTGACAACTCATAACTCTTTCGTAAGTAGGGATTTGAGCAGCTTGCTACAAACGAAGCAATCATGCCAAAGATGTATCTATCAATAAAACCCATAATCATAAATGCTGATGTTAGGCAACGAGACGGAAGCATTTCCGCCTTCTTTTGGCGTATTGGTGGAAGAAGGATCGCTTGGTGAGACCGCACTAGCTGAGACATTGGAAGTGTTTAGGGGATTGATAGTGGTCAGAACCGTCTCTGTTGAAGAGGCTGAAAGCAGTGATGAGGAATTTGATCGGGATTCAGTTGCTCTGCTGTAGCAGCATTAACTAGATTGAAATTAGGTGTTTGTAGAGAATTGATGTTCTCTAAAGGGATTGCAGAGCTGTCGGCCGCCAAAAGGAATTTCCCTAAAAGCTTCATTGTAACAGCGTAGAATTTATGTGATGCTGAATATGTTCATCGAACGCACCGGTGCTTGACCAATACAACGGGAGTTCCCCGCGTGAGACTTTCATACCGCATGTCTCACTACATCTAGAGACTAGCCATCATGCACAATAGCACCTTTCAGGTAAATACCGAGAAATGTTCCCCGGAGTGAACGTGCCAGCGTTAGTGGTTCACTAGGACGAAGATGAATCTTGAGTACGGCATAATTAATGGCCCCGGAGGAAATTAGAGCGATACAAACCGATGGCTCGGACCGAGGGCGGATCAAGCAACTAGCATTCCCCACAGCTATGTCAAAGAGCACGTCTAACATCGCCAACATGTAACGAAGCCCAGCAACTTCACGAGCCACCTTTTCCGTTTCCCATCTGTCTCTCTCTAAGCCCTGGCCGAGCCATCTGATACTGCAATGTCCTCCGCCCTCCGCGCCCCGCTTGGCTCCGCCGCCCGCTCACTCCCGCGGGCACAGCAGAGACTCGCCGCTGTCCAACGTCAATTCAGCACATCCCGACCGGCACAGAAGGAAATACGAGATGCATATATCCTCAGCGCCTCAAGGACACCCACAGGAGTTGTGAGTAATCCTGTGCTCTTCCGGTGACCTTTACTCACTCGAGTAGTTCAACGGTGCCTTCACAACCGTCCCCGCTCCTCAACTCGGCGCCACCGCGATCAAGTCCGCATTAGAGAAGTCTAAAGTGCCAGTCTCAAAGATAGATGCTGTGCATATGGGAAACGTGCTCTCAGCCGGTGTGGGCCAAGCTCCTGCACGACAAGCCTCCATCTTCGCCGGCCTTCCTGCCTCGGTTGAAGCCACAACAGTGAATAAAGTATGTGCATCGGGTCTTAAAGCTATAACAATTGCTACTAGCACAATCCAGCTGGGCCTGGCTGAGGCGCAGGTGGCTGGTGGGTTTGAGAACATGACGAGGGTGCCGTATTACCTGAACCGGGCAAGCCAGCAGCCGGCGTTTGGCGATCAGAAGTTGGCTGATGGCCTAGTCGGAGATGGCCTGTGGGATGTGTACAATCAAATCCACATGGGCAACTGCGCGGAGAATACGGCTAAGAAATACAGCATCTCTCGAGAAGAGCAGGACGAGTTTACCATTCTCACATATAAGCGCGCCCAGGAGGCCTGGGCCGCTGGACTGTTCAAGGATGAGGTTGTACCGGTAACTGTGAAGACCAAGAAAGGTGAAATAGTGGTCTCAGAGGACGAAGGATATAACAAGTTGAAGCTAGAGAAGGTGCCTACGTTGAAGCCCGCCTTCGTGAAGGATGGAACTGGAACTGTCACTGCTGCAAACAGCTCCTCATTCAACGATGGTGCCTCAGCGCTTGTTCTGGGCAGCAAGGACATTGCCAAGCAATACGGCGGTGACAGCCGTGTTCTCGCACGCATCGTCACGTACGCTGATGCTGCAATTGGTTCGTATCTCAAAGCTTCTCCCTGGAGCGTTGCTAATATGCAGTAGATCCCATTGATTTCCCGGTTGCGCCTGCTAAGGCGGTAGAGAAACTTCTCGCGCAGTCCGGCCTCCAGAAGTCCGATATCAGTGTTTGGGAGTTCAACGAAGCATTCGCTGCAGTCATTAAAGCCAATGCTAAGATTCTAGGCCTTGGAGTTGAGAACGTTAACCCCAGGGGCGGCGCCATTGCACTTGGACATGCGCTTGGCAGCTCGGGCAGCAGAATCCTTGTTACTTTGCTACACCAGCTTGAAGTGGGTCAGTATGGTCTCGCGGCGATTTGCAACGGCGGCGGCGCAGCGACTGGGATTATTGTGCAAAGAGTCTCGCCAGATGATTTATAAAACAAAAAAATGCTCACGTAAATAATGATGGCTGACCTCTCTAGGTGAGTTTTCGCAGGGATGTATACATGTAATTATGGGAAAATATATCATGCAAAATTCATAAGTCCTAATTTAGCCCTGGTGTTCGAAGCAACTATTTTAGGGTCTTTCGCCTTTGCTCCTTGCTCCCTAAACAGCCAACGCACGGATTTAATTAAGCAACCATGTTACCTAGGTTATTTATGCCACTGACCCAAATAAGCAGTATAGACGCAGCCTAGAGGTTTCTTTAACATCTTTCCTTTAACCCTTTTCCTACCTTGATATTATTTCACCTAAAAGTTCAGGACTCGTCATCAATAATTTAGCAGAGCGCAAACTAAACCCAACACTATCAAATATGCCATCAAAAACGAGGGCTATGGTTGCTGAGGATTTTCTATTCTGACGGAGCGTCAAGAACACTAATAGGTTAATTGGTTTAATTAATGCTCTATTTTCCTTTCTTAAGCATTCGACCTTATACCACTCAATACTTTGCAAGCATTGGACGACTTTTACACGGAATATCGAACCCAAAAGCGCATACACAACAATAACGGCACAAAGATTACGAATGTGTTTCTTTTGCCATACCCATAACACCCTGCTAGCAATACTATCACTTTTCTACTGTATCAGTACGATAGATATTTTCAGCATGTGCTATTAATAACGCTAGCAAGAAGACGCAAATACCCTAAATACGGATACGCGTAAGGAGTCTGAGACTACTACTTATGGAATGTTTTTGAATGCGGCTTCCAAAGGTTTTCCCATTTAATATATCAGTAAGGGGTGCGTCTAGGCTTTCTAGGAAAGACCCCAAGTTTGTGCAAGCAACTCGGTGATTAGACGCTGCTACTACACAGGCCATTATGAAAGTAAGATGCTTGGCAAAAACACCGGAAATCGTAAGCCCGCGCCTATGCCGTGATACTCAAGCCAAGATACTTAAACTTTCACCGGCTTACATACCCTTACCGTCAGCTTTCTCTACTTTTACGAGAATACAAATGGCCAATCGCATGAACTATATCATGCCCATCGTCACTGCAATCCTCAAATAATCGTTATCACCGACCAGATGAAGATGCTTGTACTCAGCGCCACTTAGGAACCAGCAATTTCTTCCCGGGATACAGATGAGTTTGTATAAAAGCCAAATATTATGCTCTTCATCAATCTACGAGCCGAAGACGTAACCATACTCTGACATAATAAGGGCCGTAATCGTACAGGGCACTGCGAGCGCAGAAAGTCCTTTAATGAAAGCACACCAAACCAGCCTTGTGACCCGACTTGATTTTGCTTCGGCCTTGATCCTTTGGTTTGTGGACGAAGAAGTTGTTGTGGCAAGGGCGAAAATTGTCTCGTGATAGCTTCAAGATTACTTTCCAGTTCGTGTAATTCAATGTTAGATATGTTCTCTATAAAGTGCCGTAGCGGTAGCTTAATAGAAATAAGAACTACCAGAGATTTTATATTCTTTGAGCGTTTTGTTCGTACTTGTCTACGAGATTTTCAGCAACGCAGTACAACAGCGCAACTAGTTCTCACCGCTCTTTAGGCGGGGGTCATTTGAAGAACGGAAGTAGTCAAGTGATATGTTTTTCTAGACTGGAGCATTTCGGAGACCGAACGAAAGGGCATTTTAAAGAATTTTTGTAAGCGTTTGACTCTCCAAGATACCCCCAATGTAAGGGCGGGCACAAGTAGACGTTCATGTGAAACAGTGAGTGTTAGACCTTGATTTAGAGTACACTACAGGTGCTACTCTTATCATCATTTGGCAAGTTGAGTATACAGCCAGATCACATGCGAACACACCTCCGGCCCTGGAGACTTCCGAAATCGCAGTCCGAATGAATTCTCAAATCCGATACTAGCCGAATAATCGGAAATTTAACCATGAAGGAATTGTGATATCAATAAACCTCACTGCGATTTCAATACTCATTGTCTCTTTCACAGCATTAAAAAGATGTTGAGCTACAATGAAAGCTTTGATAAGTCGATTAGGTTGCGTTGTAGGAAAGATTGCAGGGATTTTTCAGCCCTATTTCATTTAGCACTGGGGCTTTCGCCCGACGGCTCCCCAAGGGTCCATGACAGATTTTCTGGTTGACTACGGGAGCCACTCATAGTTGGAGTAGTGATTTAAAAGTCTTGGTAGGCCACTATCAAAGCTTGGGCAGTATTCAAACATTGGGGTCCCGGTTTGTAATCCGCGAATTTCGAGTAACCTAGATAAGCGTAAACAGGGTAGACTTCGACCTGACAGACCAGCCTAATATTAGCTTAGGAATGGAATGACACCAGTAGGATTTAGAAAAGAAAAAGCGAGCTATCGTTAGGTCGGCAAACTCCACAAGCGATATCTTTGCACAGATGACAGCGGACAAGGCCGGGGTATTATTCGAATGCGACCGGAGTCGGGGGTGACATCAAAATCTGGTACCACGAGCCTGCGGTAAAACATGAAGCAATCAAGTCACAGCTTCTTACACCCTGTCCCCTCCAATTTGACAGCGAATGTAACTTTACGCGTACTGCGGTCACTTCGTAGCGACTGTCAGAGCACCGTGGAATGATTCTCTCGCCACAATTACTTTCTTTTGAAAGCGGCAGTTGTCCAGACGAGCATCAGAGCATAGGAAGTAGGCCAAATAATGTGGTGTAGCAGTGACACGCTCCCGCCCAAGAAGCGACGTGCTGGAGATAAGGACATATAGCCGGAACCGTCAGCGTTTTGTAGTGGTGATCATCCCAAGGTGGCATCCTGCTTTGCCGGAGATGCATTGAACCGTGAGGCGCCATCGGTATCAAAAGAAGTTCACGTTATAAAAGCCCCTACAGCGGCCACACGGCGTCAGCCGGAAGAGAATAATATTTTGCAGTCTTTTGGTGCAGCTTCTGTACATACAGTTACTCGTGACGATCCGCAAAAGTCAGTGGCTTAGAAAGGGACAGCTGCTGCAGGAAAGCGTCCCGACCGCTCTATCGCTTGTATCGCTGATCGCCGTATTGTTGTGTCGCTGTAACGTTATCGTTTGTATCGTCGGCCGCACAATGGGCCTTTCTCTAGGTAAGCTATTGCCTATCCCCAGATCATCATGCAATGCGCATTCGACTATTAGCTTCGACAAAATGGCTAAGGCGGCCTCCGCTGCCTAGCTATATAGCTTCTCGGCCAGCAAGCATCATACCGGTAGCGCACAGTAATGCCCTTCCCTTTCGGCAAAGCTTTCTCCATAAGACCCTGCTAATATGCAATTCTCACCTGATTTTTAGATGCCCTAGAGCGAGTCGTTGCCGGAAACAAGATCTACGCCAGGAAGGCCACCGAACAAGACCCTCAATTCTTCAAAACCCTTGCGACTGGCCAGAGTCCTGAGATCTTGTGGATTGGCTGCGCCGATAGTCGAGTTCCCGAAACCACCGTATGCAACTGCCAGCCGGGAGACATCTTTGTCCACCGCAACATCGCCAATTGCCTCCACGCCGACGACCTCAGTGCCTCAAGCGTCGTCGAATATGCGACAACACACCTCAAAGTGAAAAGGATCGTAGTCTGCGGCCACACAAAATGCGGAGGAGCAAACGCTGCTCTTGGCGACGCCGATCTGGGTCCAACTCTCAACACGTGGCTGCTACCATTGAGAGAGCTGCGTAGGAAGCACAAGGGAGAATTAGAAAGCCTTGCAGATGACGACGCAAAAGCGGTTCGACTCGCAGAGCTGAACGTTCAGCAATCTCTCGACGTGCTGCGCAAGCACCCGACTGTTAGCAAAGCGATCAACGAGCGCGGTCTCACACTGCACGGCATGATATTTGACATTGCAGCGGGAGAACTGAGGGTCCTCGATCAGGCAAAGAAGGGCAACGGGCTATGGACTGCCCCCCAATAAGCGTTATACGGCAGTAAGCAAGGTGTTAGCGGATTTAGAATAGAACTTGGATAGGTCATTCGGGCCTTTAGATGACGTATTTTTAAAGCATAGCCTTATTCCAGCCATTTTTTAAGCGCCAACAACTATCAGGATTTCCTGTCTCATGCATCATCAGATTTTCCCCTTTTAGTGACTCAAATCTGATGTAGGCGCTGACGAACAACGCGCCCATATGCAGGGACTTACAAACTCCGATAGTAATCCACTTTCTCCGTGCTTCCGAATTAGATATATAAACCTTAACTCTTCCCTCGATACTGAACACGACAACAACCAACGCGCTTCCCAATCACCGACGCGACTTTTAAGCCTGTCAAGCTTTTATTAATATAGCTTTCGAGCCCTCAATCAAGCAAACAACATGACTGCAACTGCTTCCACTTTGGAAATTCCCCAGCAAGCACCCAAGCAGGGTTATGCCTCTACACGCCAGTATTTCTTGGGAAGCGTAGGAACAGGCAACCATGCGTTTGCCCGACCGCCCATCAGGGAGCCTCTTCCTCTCATCGACCGCGCCCCGCCAAGGAAGTCTACCGAGCTCGGATCCCGGCCAGCTGTTCTCTGAGCGTCAGATGGTCCGTCAACAGTGTTTTGCTTTTTCTTGGCGTTTTCAGCGCAGCAAGTCAGCGCCTAAGCAGAGGTATGTGATTAAGCCTTGGAATCTGATTCCTCAGCTTTCAGTTGTTGATTGATCTACAGGATAGGATGACGTCGTAACGGCTTGGAGACGCGCGTGCTATGGGTATTACTGGAGTTGCAGGAGTAATGGTTTCGGAAATCCAGGGATGTTCTTTGAGACCCTGCAGATCACAGTCTTTCCTATCAAACACCAAATATATTTTTACCAATCCAGAGACATCTGCGTGGTAGAGACACCGCCTTTAGATTGAATTTTAGCTGCGTGTTGCCGCTGTTCCTATCAATGAACAGATTCGTTGTCTCGCATTGACCCGTGTGACGTCAATTTCCTGCAGTTCCTTCACAGCGCTTCCAAACTAATGTCTCGCTTCTTTTACACGACAGCAGAAGCGTAGTTCTACAGTATTTCATTTGGTAGGATGAGTACGATATATCCTAGAAACGAAAGACATGTAAATCCTTTCCGCATGCATCTCGCCTAGACCCACAAGTTCGGATCCGTTATGGAAATCTCTGCCTGGACGATCACGGCTTATCTACAGCACGAAGCTAGCCACACAGCAAGAGCTTTTATTGCCAGCCTAGGATAAGATACCCCGAGGGGCTTTCGTACTTAGACGCTGATTTCTTCAATACAGATACGAGAAGACTTAACAACATTCAGATATTTTCTCCATTATGCTATACGCTTCAGCGGGAAAAAGCAGGGTAGAAACCTTCACTGCTCTCTAACAATTCATCCAAACTCCTATTCACACATGATACTTGGGAAGACGGTATTTGCCAGATGTATTTGAACCTTGCGGTGCTCTAATGCGCTAATTCAGAGTTATCTTTCCATATACCCTAAATTAGTTGCTTTATAAATTTGTACTTACAAGAGCAGACGGAAGATACACCTTCGAGACACTGATGAGGAGTCCTGTTGTATGAGCCAGCTCAGCTGAGTTGTTTTCTACTAAACATCGCATATTGTAGGAGATGTGTACCCTTCTCAACTACAAGCTGACTCAGAGATTAGCATGCCGCGTTTAGCGTTATTGTTGCAGATTCACTCGGATACTGAGAATGAACTCGATTAATCCTTCAGAGGCATGCCGATAGTCATGGCAACCTTTCAATTCACCAGCCAAAGTCCGATTGATCAGATTTGTTAAAGACAAACTGGTTAAGTACACCTGCGTCTCTGGTATCCGAAGAAGTCCAATCCGAGCATAACGCCTCAACTTACATATTAAAAATGTCTTCTCAAAGTAACTCGTATATCCTCTCACCTGAAACTCCAGCAATGGCTTTCCCAGCGGAACCTGGGCATCATCCCGATAATCAAGCTCAGAGCGCACGGGATAACCCCAGAGCAAATCCGCTTCGTCTCCTTGATATTTCTAACAATTTAGGAAGTCCTCAAACCATACCCTCCTCCCCACTGCCACCCCTAACGCAGTCCCCAAGTACTGGTAGTATTACTCTTGTCGATACAAGACATATCGTCCCTTTGCAAGACATTTTTAGCAATCATTATGCAACTCCCAGGTCGGTTTCTGATTCTTCTCCGTATCCGTCGTCTAGATCACCATGCATCCGACTCTCAACCCGCGCTTCAGAACAGCTTCGAATCTCAATGGACTCTTATGCGACAGACTCCGAAATGGATGACTCCCACGTCGAAGATTCCGAGCTTTCTGTGAACTCACTTCTGGGTCCAGACAAAGACCAAACTGATAGTCGGAACCAAAACCGAGAAGAAGGGTCTCAGCAATATCATGAAATTCCGAACCCCGATTACCCAACCTCGCTATTGCCTGAAGGCTCATCTACAGAGTATATGTCTGGGGCCGAAATTTCTAAGAGAATACCGTCGATGCCGTTCACTTTGACAGAAGAAGGGTTGGAGGAGCTCATATCGGGCTTGGAAATCAGCTCCGCGTCGAGTGACTCCAATGAGCCGGTTCACCACTGCACTCAAACCGTTAGGCATGGCAATATTTTCGAAAGTTTGAGAAATAGTATTCAGAATCCTTTCGATACCAAGGACCGACCTTTGGAAGAATATACGGCTGAAGATGCAAACATTCTAAGAGTTTGCGCCAATGAGGGGTTCTACGAGGAGATTAGCGCCACCCCCAATGACAATAATGGTTGCGATCAAGCCGTCATTGAGCAGACCATGTCTAGGGAATCTCTTAGCCTCTCGAGACTAATAGCTAAAACCCGTGAGAGGAAGAAGTTAGAGCTGGACTTGAATGATGATCCGATGCAGCAGGTTGTCGCAGATGTGATTGACCGCAAGCAAGAGCGCACTTTGGTTCTTCTAGATCGAAATTATCAACGACTAAGGCGGAAGTTTCGCTCAGCGTCTTTCGACAAGCGGTGTCAAGTAATCAATCGCCTACGAGCTATTATGGAGGAGTTGGAGGCTGAATTGTTAAAAGGGTCTGAGGTTACTGTTATAGACTGATTGGTTAGTTAAAGTC
Source organism: Glonium stellatum (assembly GCA_001692915.1). NCBI lineage: Eukaryota > Fungi > Ascomycota > Dothideomycetes > Gloniales > Gloniaceae > Glonium > Glonium stellatum. The sequence goes on from KV750837.1 coordinate 20,014, forward strand.
TTGTAGCTACGCTATAGGCCACATCATCCCTTTACGTAGGCGAAGACGCTGTGACTTGACTAGTTAATATGCAGTAAGAATCTAAAAAGACTGCAGATTGTTGGACTCTATGTAAGATAGAATATAAATCATGTTCAAGGCCTTGAAGAGTTAAGCCCTCCGCTATGCCTATAAATCCCCGATGGAGCACCATGTGGTCGTTGCTATCTTAAACCTATAGCTTAGGAGTACCAGTTCTGAACTTAATAGTATTCACAGTTGTTCTTAGCCTGCCTACTCAACCACACCTATTTGAGTTCATCACTATGCACCTAAGCTTAGTTTGTATGCCCAGAGTTGCAAGCGGATGGAAGCCGTGGAGCTCTGGTATAAAATTGTGTGTTGGGAAAAGAATGATCTATTATTGAGGCTCTGCGGCAGGTAT
>KV750837.1:20888-49245 GCA_001692915.1 Glonium stellatum
TGTATGCCCTAGCTTACAGTAAGGATTGCAGTTAAATCCCCCCAACGGCCTTGTTTCAATATGTCCTGAGAATGATACATGTTTTCTTGAATAAAGTATGGAAGAATTTCTAGCACTATATCGTTTCTAAATATTCTAAGATGTGGAAACGACCTCACGCTGCTAATATTCTTATTGAGTTACTTATTCTATTTTTCATCTCTTGGTGACGCCGTCGCACTTACGCAGGTTCCATCTACCCTTGTTCGGTGACTTCCCTAGGAAGAATATTGAAAACGGAGTAGTATTGAAGAATTATGAAGGAGCCATGGTGGCCTTGTTTCCAAACAAAAGCATGGAAACAAGTGGATTCATACGAAAAACACTAGCTGCTATGAGGAAGGAACAAGGGGCTGACCTATTTATCTCCTTTGCTTGCCCCCAAAAGTTGAACTAGCATCAAATAAAGTCGATATCTTGGTTCTTAAAAACGCATAACACGCTCGTTGATTCATTAGCGATTTATCCTTACACGCAGTCGTTTTCGAATATCAAATGGAGGTAGCTATAAGTCGCGTGTTATGCAAATCATGGCCTTGGCCGTACTGCGTCTGGGGTTCTCAAGAACCCAGTGACGTTCACCCGCTTACCCACTCAGTTTGCCAAAATCTCTACTCGGCCATATATGGATCTAATTATATCGAAGGCGTCGGAAGTAGTCTAGTGCATACGGCTATCATCTGCGAAGATATTTTCAGCAGGCAACCTGTTTTGGCGGAGGATATAACCCCCGGGGAATATTATGAGTTGGGCGCACATCGGGACAGATATCCACATGAGCACCAAGTTGTGGCGGGGCGGCGTGAGGTCATACAACATGCGAAAGCATACGACCGACTTGTCACAGTGTTGGTAGTGAAGGGGAAACCGCTGACCGAAGAACTTCTGGAGGAAACGTATGCCGATTTAGTCACGGATAGTCCATGGTCAGCTAGTGCTGGAATGTATCGAACCGGCTATGTCATCACCAGGTATAGTCCGAACTACCAAAGGACGTGGCGGCCCGTGCTAGCGTTGGGGATTCCTGTATATGGCAGCCATGGTCTCAGACTTCAACGCTGAGGTGGTCAGAAGAGAGAAGGGAGACAGCGAAGAGCGCGATGATGACAAGATACTGGAAATGGCTGCGCGATACTGCCATGTTTTTGCCAACATCCATCCATTTGCGCACGGCAACGGCCGGATGTGTCGCATACTTCTTAACGTAATTCTCCTCAAGTTTCGTGGTATCTGCATTTCTATTGGTGCAGAGGGACACCTTGATAGGGCTGAGTACTTGGCTTTAGCAAATCGGGCCGGAAGGGCCTTCTTTAGAGAACATGGCATTGTCGAATGGGGGGGGGGTTAGGGGACGTGTGGACTTGATGGAAATGGTGCGAAATAAGATTGAGAAGCAACTGGGAGAACAAATAATCAAGCATATTTCCCGATGGGATCCTAGTGAAGCCGCACGTGAGATGGCGTCGGCTTAGTTATCGCGATACCACGTTAGTCATGGCGACACTAAGTTAAGGGATGGGGAGGTTGCGGTAACTAGCCGAAAACCAAAGTAACTAACGTTAGTGGAAATCTCGTAGGTAGGTAGGTATTATTGTCTAGCGCTGTCCACGATGACATAAGCATGACTCCGCAAATTAAGTTCACGCCCACATGCCTCACCGACGCAGAGCATACTGCGTCCAGACGACCGGGGGCACCAGCAAGCAGCACGAGAGCTGGGAACTGCCTAGTCAGCTGCATACCCTCTGCGCCCATATTTGCTGGAATGCCCGATAGGAGTTTCCTGCTGTCAGTGATGCTGCGCCACCCAAGCCTCACACCTTTCCACCCTGCCGTTGTAGTAGGCTCTGCCTTCATCACCGTGGTTTGCAGCATCAGCCTCAACCGTAGCAGCCATGCTAGAGCGTTTCAGGCAGTTACAAGGCGGCCCAGGCTCAGGCGGTGCTACAGTCTGACAACCCGGAAAAAAGCATCTTCTGACAAATTGGGGGAAACCTCCAGTTGGGTTGGCCCGGAACTCGCGGCGGAAAGATCGACCCTTATTTGTATTGGCTGCTGTGCAAGGGCCTCGGTAAGTCCAGCTGGAAAGGCCTCGTTGATAATCGGATCGAGTGAGCAGCAAAATGGCGAATGGAGCGAGCTTGACAAGCTCGACGAGCAAGGTGCCGCCTTTGACGCCCGAGCAATTTGTCGTTCGTTAGCCTGGAACCTTCGCTGTGCTTTGCTGTGATGGGTAGGGATCATCCCCCGAGCTGATGGCTTGTCCGGCTCAATTTCAACGCGCCATCTGTGCGGCTTTAGTGGTCGCACAGCTCGTGACCGAAGCCATGCCCTCCCTCCGCTGGAATCCGTTGGAGATACCACTTACTCTATACTCTGCGCTCACCGACTATCTCCACGCTCCAAACCCGCCCATTCGGCCTGTTGCGGGAAGGATCACTTAAGCCTGCCAGCATTCCAGCCAGACCCATGGCGCTCGACATAGCAGATCCGGCTGTGTGATGCCGCGAGCGCTTTGATCGCTCAGGTGGCTGGGGGCGTCGTGAGTACGGGGTTGTTTCAATTCTGAGCACTGTGTCGTGGTGGCTCGAGGGCCTCGCTGCACTCTTATCTGGCAAGCTTCTGGCTGCATCCTTATGCCTTCCCGTAGAGCTTCGACCGGCTGGCTGCCGAGCGTCCTGCATCAGTCCAGGATGTTTGGCCAATCATTTAATGTCGAATAAAAACCCCGCCCGACGCACTGCATACAGGGGGGTTGAGCAATTTGCACATACTTACCTGGGCTCTCGGTGCTCCCAAGGCGTCGGGGGAGATGCTGATGCTTCTCAGCAGGGACCTGTCCCGCTTAGCGCTTGGCCGTGTCTGCACATCACTTCCATGGTTATTAATGAATAAGAGGAACGTTGTGCCGCCATCTGTAGAAAATTCAAGTAAGCCCAATTCTTCCGCTACTGGCCACCTTTAACGCTGCGGTTGTTAACGAAGCCAATCGATGCCTCTTCGATATGTCATTCTCACCTGTAGTGTCATTGTCTAGGCTGCGCTCGTCTTTGCTTTTCTTTTGTGTTGTTTTTGTCTGGTTACCGGCTGTCGTCCATTGCCAATTATATTCGCCGTTGGATCCTATCTTCTACTTTTGCTCGCGATGGTTCTCATCTTGTGAGTAACCCCACAGGCTTCTAGTTTCGCCCCGTAGTATTGACAGGTCGCCTGTAGCGGTTGTCAAAGACAACACTCTTTTCATCAATGGCGGGATAGAAACGTTCTATCACTCCGGAATAACTTCCGGTACAATTCTTGGAATTAGTGAGTTTGTGAGTGGCTGTAATTGAGGATCGCGCTAAGATAGATCAGATACATACATGATAAAAGTGTCGATGGTGACGTCTTGGGATTGGAAGACAAACATAACAATAACGGATGAAGACAAGACTACGGCTAATCCAAAGACGGGAACGTATCCGCCCAGCCTTGTTCGTGGGACAATGTTCCACGGTCCTACGAATGTTCAAGAAGTGTTTGCTTTCGGAGGGACAACGTTTATGGGAAATACCAGCTTCTTGGGCTATGTGGCTCCTGATGCGAGCACATATCCTCTGTGGTCATACACCTACGACCCCTCGGTACAAGATCCAAACAAGTGGAATCAATACGATGTGGGACAGCCCTGGAAGCCGAACCATGGGGCGGCGGCAGAAGCAGTAGACCAATCTTTAGGGTTTTACCTTAACGGTCAGATTGACAAAGGAACATCGGCTGCTACCCAGAATCTCGGAAATGAAACTACTATCCACCTTGACGGCATGCTTATTATCGATCTTATTAGTCAAACTTCTAGAAATATTTCAACCGCTAATATAACTGGAGGTGGGCCGAGAGTGGGCGGAGGTATGGAATACATTGCTCCGGTAGGAAAGAAGGGAATTCTCGTGGCACTTGGAGGGCAATTGAGTCCAAAACTCAATTTGACGAGTAATTCAACAAACGGCAATCTGGTAGTGTTGTCAAACCTCCGAGGTTTCCGGTTCAATGCTAACATGCCTGAAAGCTTGGGTTCGATGTCGTGGACGTTTTCGATATAAACTCATATCTTGAGAATACTGGCGGGAATGGGACCTGGTATAGCCAGTCTACTAGTGGTGATATACCCCAACCTCGGATAGATTTCTGTACGGTTTCCATTTCGGCACCTGACAATTCTAGCCACCATATGTAAGGTCTTCCTCAAGTATTACTTTCTACCTCTAACTCTAGCAGATACTTATACGGTGGTCGTGATCCCGTTAAATCAGTAGAATATGACGACGTTTATATACTTACTCTTCCTGCATTCAACTGGACACAGGTAAATTTTGGTCAGAGCCCACGCTGGGGACACGATTGTCACCTTGTTGGCAACCGCCAGATGCTTACAGTCGGCGGAAATACCACGAACGAACAATGTGACTGGGAGATCAAAGGCGTCGCTATCTTGGACATGTCAACAATTACCTGGGGAAGTGTCTACAACGCTTTTGCACCAGAATACCTTGTCCCAACGCCGGTCGTTAATTGGCTAGGAGGAAGCCCAAGCGGCGGTGCAACTGTCAAGACCCCCGTTGTTGGATACAATCAAACTGGACTCGCGGAAGTATTCAATACCACGAGACTCCAGCCATCGTCGTCACCCACTCCATCTCCAACGCCCACAGCTACTAATAGCCACAAAAGCCATGCTGGCGCCATCGCAGGCGGAGTTGTAGGAGGTGTCGCCGCCCTAGCTATATTAGCAGGTCTACTTTACTGGCTTCGAGCCCGAAAACGCAAAAACATGGTACCTCGGGAACTTGATGGAGCGGAAAAAGCGGAATTACAACAACCGGATGCACAGAATGCACATAAAGGTCACTACGAGCTACCAGCAGCCACTAAGGAGCCAGCAGAGCTATCAGAACAGCATGGAGCATCTGAGGCGCCTCGAGAGACTTTTACAGAAGCTGCTGAGTTACCAGGCACCAATACTGTTCCCGGTGGCAAACACGGAGTACCGATGATACGGACACCCTCTACCGAAGAACCTCATTTCCCTTTTGCAAGAGACGCAGCACTACGATAGTATTACTGTTTCACTTCAGCAATGCTGCAAAAGATAAATAAAAGAATCATTGGGGATTAAAATGAGTTGCGTTAAAATTGAGCATCTCACTACATCTCGTTTCTCAAGAGATTTGCCTTCGGGCCCTCCTGAAACGCTTTCCAAGGACTCCGAGAGCTGGACCGATCCATAGATCACGGTCCATCTCCAAGTTCCGTTAAAGGGGCTTCAGACGACCATTTCCGCATCGTTAGGCGAGAGGAAAGTCATGTACTTTTAGACTATTGGACGGAAGCTGAAGAAAGGATAGTCTATGCGCGGGTTCGAAATTGCTCTGAGTCAGCACAAACGTCAAATCTAGTGAAGATTTTCTAGAGGGACGTGAAGCATTAACTTAGTGGGTGGGTTAAACAAAGAAGCTAAAATCTTACACTGTAGCAGCCACGAAATAGAAAAGGTTCGAAAAACCATAATGCGCCCTTGTGTTTGATCATTCGTCCTGATGAATTTCTTGTTGAGATCTTGAAACTTCAGCCCTCAGCCCCTCGTCTCCCCAAAATTAGCCAGCGCCACCAGTCTGGTATGCACGTTCCAAGTCTCACTACCCCAGCCAACTTTAATTCAACTCTGGGCCCTGGTATTGACGTTGAGGCCAGGGGCAAAGAAAAACGGTCCGGCTATTTTTAGGGGAAATATTGACTAAGCGACCTGTATTTTTTATTTTAAGCTTCGTTTTACCAGGACCTGTGAACGGGAGTGGTCCCACTTGTGACTTGGTCTAAGGAGCCGTGACCCCTAAACTCTAAATCCTTCGAAGAATCCTCCGAATCACGCTGGACCGACGATCTGAAGTAACGATATCGAGTATAGATATAAGGTGCTTGTATTCAAACTACAAAGCTGTCCCCATTTATTATCACAACCTCCTATACCCTTGCATTTAACTACTTCCTATGGAATTCTAAGATACCTGAGAAGGGTGAAATATATCACGTGATGATACCACGTGTACTTTCCAAGCTTATGTGACACCAGCCCCACCATGAACAATAGAAGAGAGTCCCACTCCTCCCTAATTCGCTATATGGCTCCAGCGACACGATGCCCTCAATAACCGATTAGAAGCATAATTCTATGGTAAGGGCCTCGCCATCTCGCTTAATAGCGCATAGTAAATGCTGCTGGTAGAACACTGCACTTTTTCAAATTCCCCTACAGCGTGACGCCCAGATTATGAATGATTGCTTCATTATCAGTGTTTACAGTGGCTTTAACGGATCCTTGCCGCAGAGCCGATGAACCACATGGGTGCTAAGCTAGACGTCGTGGCAAAGTCCCTTAACGACCGAATCTCGCTTCATGTTGAACAAAGGTAACAAGACCATATGGGCTCATGGAAAAAATAGCTGATTGCATCTAGGAGTGCACAAGATCAGTTGAAGAACAATAATGATGTTCAATTGCAGAATACTTTTCCAGGTTCATATGATATACAGCATCTAAATCCTGCCGAGGCTGCCGAATCAAATAAATTGCCGGAATTTGTGCCACAGGGCAAGGACAATAATACAAATCAAATCCAAAGTTACGTAGGTCACAGAGATAGCCCTCTACACCATATTGGCAGTACTAGGTGGCAGCTGGAGAAGGAGAACATCAACCAAAATAAGAGAATCTTAGAATGGATGGGACCGGGCTTGTCCACCCCCAGCAAGTTGAGTTTACAGGCAAGACAAGCTTCTATCAGCCAAGGGCCAGAAATTGGTCAATTACTAGAGAATAGCTCCGATAGCAGTCCTCAGTCAGATATCCTCTGCACGGGTCAAACTTCCTTTGCTACAGCATTTACCAGCCCCAACACACCATCCTTCAGATCAGCTGCCTCGAGTAGCTCAGGCTCATCCCCACGGTCAGCCATACCTAAAGGTCTCTCAAATCACGAACAAAATTCAGGGGAGGGCTTACGCTCGGATATTGTTTCAAGCGAACAGCGTGCAGGGTTAGAAGTCTTCGATCATCAAGCATCCCAAGACCAAGGCTCACCAGGAGGATTAGGCCCAGCCACCGAGTATCGGCGAAAATTAACGTCAGGAGGTCTGTTACTTCCTCCAGATCGAGAACCAAACTGGTCCGGCAAAGGACAGCATGTCGAATTCGAACCAACAGAACCGCTCCTATTGAACCGTATATCAAAGATAGGTATCGGCGCGTGCTCAGAAGCTGGCAAAGTTCTTTGTAAATGTACTACACTAGCACGAAAATTAATGAAGCTTTCCCGGAAATGGACTCTCGCAGATGCTATGAATGAACTCCAACATCTACACAAATTACATCATGATCATATTATTCAACTCGTTGGGAGCTACATACTGAAAAGAAAATTTGCGATATTGCTCTACCCAGTCGCAGGTTGCAATCTTTTTGAATTTCTCAGAGAGATGTCGGAAATCCTTGACCTCATAGAAGGTGGCCTCCAGTCGACCACCGAGCTTGACGACAGAGTCAAGAGCTTACTAGAGATCAAAGATCGTAACTTAGACTCACTAGCTGCTAGTCTAGGCTATTTAACAAGCGCAACGGCCTTCGTGCATCAAAATACAATAAAGCATATGGACATCAAGGCACAGAATGTTTTAATGAGAAAGACGCCATTAAGTATTAAACGACCTAAATGTCTCACCTGGCGGGTCTATCTGGCAGACTTTGGCCTTTCACGATCTTTTAAACCCCAGGATCTAAGCCAGACAGAAGGGTATACCCGAGGGACTGCAAAATACTGCGCGCCAGAGGTATACGACTATTCTCCGCGTGGCCGCAAAGCGGATATATTTTCTTTAGGTTGCGTCCATCTTGAGATATTAACTGTCTACGTTCACATGGACTTAGATGACTTCAAAGACTTCCGCCAAAACGACGAATATGATTCTTCATTCCACAAGAGCTTACCCGGAGTGAAGCAATAGTTTGACAAAGTTGTAGAGAGCCACTCAAAACAACAGGAGCAATTCGAGTCGTCAGGAGGACAGTTTCGAACGATGGTCCATTTTTTAATGTCAATGCTAAACAGGGATGCACATAATCAATATAATCGCTTTAAAAGAGTGATTATGATTATATAAGTTATCTGATTATGGTCCTTCCTAACCTTGGATATACGATTGTATACCCAGTTATATGAGTTTTCTTAAGAGTTATATGATTAGCATAGGCAAGAAGTAGTAAACGGTAGCCTTTTGTGCCTATAATTGCTTGTAAAGTTTCTGACAGGGTCCAAGCGTAATTGTTATGTGCATCCCTGATGCTAAATACGGACCTGGAACGGTGGCCTACTTCGTCTGAGCTAGTTACTCACTTTAATAGCCAAGAGAGTATATCATTCACTTTTGTTCGCCGTCCGTGCTATTTAAACCCACCGGAGCCATACGGGGTAGGGTCGCTTTAGCGTGCTGCTGCTTAGACTATGTGATAGCCGACAGCCCTTGGTAGCATATAGCTAGTTCCTTAAGCTATCCCCCGGATACGGGAAGCGTTATAATTTGCAAGTATGGTTCCGCACGGCGAATGGAAGATGGAATGGACGCCATAGAAGATGGCCCTGTGTACGTATGCCAACATACCATTGCCGCTGTTTAGAGATGCGTAGATGAAGGCATTAAGATTTTCTCGACCTTTTCAATTTTGGCTTCGACTTCGTGGTTTTCTTGCGAGGCTTAAATGGCAATAGGCATAAGTCTAGAACACATTAAACTAAAAAATAATTCATCAAGCTGCGATTCAAACCCTCCAGGTGTGACAGTTTAAGTAATCGCTTGATAACTAAAATAGTAGCTAATCTGAAAAGTAAAAGTCGGAATTTATTTACCGATGTAAAAGTGTGATGAGTAGCTAAGAATGTACTATTCTAGAGTAATGTAAGGACTTTGTCGAAGTCAAAGATGCGACGCACTTGGATAATTGCTACAGTCGCGACGACCAATACATGATAATCGTCTTACTTCAGGATATTTACCTTCATGTATGCTAGTAATGTGATCTTTTCCCCGAGATTTGCTAAAGTCTAGACAGGGGATAATCCGTAGGCGAAAGTAACAACTCTAATGCAGTCTCGAGCACCCCATGTCATCCTAAAATGACTAGCCTATCTATTTAGAGCTTCCTACTCGATGTTCACCATTTCAAACCGCAGGTGCATTCCACTAAAGGCGATTAAAATCAGTATGCAGTTCTTCTGACGATCTCTACGAACTTTAGGCACAGGGGTACCTAAAAAGAAGGCGGTAGGAGTTCGTATCATCTGAGTACTAGTGATCATACGTAAGTTCAACGAGATGTAAAGAGTTATGCATTTCTTGAAACAACATATTTCATACTAATAGCCAGAAAAAGGGTTCTTTGTAATACGAACGGTTTCGGCTTTTTTGAATTGCAAATTGCTATATTCGGCTCTCTGCAGCATACCCTTGAATGAGTCGGACCGCAGCTCAGTCCAAGCTATGTCGTTAAGGCTAAGCAACGACTCACCACCCACGCCTATCTTGGGTGCGATCCCATATATGGGTGCCTAAGTGTCAAGCTAATATTGTTATCGGTAACGATCCTTCGGTCTCGGCTGACCCGACCTCAATACTTTTACTCGTCGTATCTGCTATACTCGATCCTAGAGACTATATACTAATAACTGTCGGCCTGGATGCAGAAGGAACATTGCAGAGCCACAAACAGTGATATTTTTTTGGGGAGAATCCACGTGATACCTACTATGTTCCTCCGTACTTTTACCTTGCCAAATATAACCAAAAGTTCGCATAATGTAGCTGGGATCTAGTCTTGTGGTTATCGCTTCATTTAATTGTCATATGCGTGGTTGATAAATCAAGCATCGGTGACTATGCTTAATCAATCGCACTTGGACAGGGATAGGTTGATGAATCAACTCCTCGCCTACTTATTAGCTACCGTAGAGCACCGAGTCAGGCTAGGGCTTGAGCCTTAAACGATTCCTCCTATTCGTTAGAAATAAGACGGTGTAAATACAGGCTGCAAGGTTGCTTTAAGTCTTAAAGACGTGGGTTTTGGTGAATGATGGTGCGAGGGTCCGTATATATATCGCGAGTGAGCAGGGTAGTGCCGTTCCAATGCCTAACGCTCTCCTTCTTTCGGCTTTGTCAAACATAGTGGCCGGCCTGCCTTGAGAACTTCCAATGAACCAAATGGATACCGAATCCGCCATCGTGAAAGCCGAGAGTGCAAAATCAATTGATCCTAGATCTAATCGATCGAAAGAATTTATCAATGATTCTATCCAGGATCATGTTCCAGAGAAGGGGCCCGTAACAGCTCCAGTAGGCCAATGTTTCCCTGACGGAGGACTGACGGCTTGGCTGCAAGTTTTAGGGGCGTTTCTTTTGTACTTTAACACATGGTTAGTGATTCGACATCTTAGTTCAAACATGCACCGACTCCTGACTCCTTTTGTCATTATCACAAAATTACTTCTTAGAATCCGCTTCTAGAAGGCTTTATAGAAAAGCTCGCTGAACATAATGCGTAATTACGCACTAGTTCTTATGCCTGCTCCAGCCCTAAAACAGAATATTCAGGTGTTACTGCTATCACTTCCTCTGAAGGCATCTGCAAGCGCGTCAAAGTATATATAGGCTGACAACGACTAGATGACTCACCTGACTGGAACATGAATAGAAATCCTTCCATGTCCTAGGCCTTCTTTCCTATATCAATATCACTTGTCGTGTTAGCGCTTTGGAATCTCAGGGGTATCGTACAATATTTCGGCGTCTTCCAAGCCTATTACGAGCTCTAGCTCCTCCCTACATACAGCACCTTGGCCATTTCTCAGATCGGTTCTACACAGTCCTTCTTGCTAGTGTTCGTAAGAGTATTGACTGGCCCTTCGTTTGACAGAGGCTACCTCCAAAGCTTTAATACCGTCGGAACAATACTATTGGTCCTGGAGCTCATGACCACCAGCGCGGCAGCGAAATGCTATCAAATATTCCTCGCCCATGGCCTCCGCTTTAGGCTAGGATGCGGGTGTATGTTTATCAACATGATGGCGATCGTGCCAATATATTTCGCCACAAAGAGACCAATTGCGATGGGCATAGCCTCGTTAGGGACCGGAATCGGTGAGTAGTACATCAATCCAGACCAGCCTCACCTTCCATCGCAAGAGCCTACCCAACCTAGCCACCTTGACAAAGCTCAGCCCTTTGCTGACGCTCCTCTAGGTGGAATAATCCACTCCGTAATCTTTCACCGCCTCCAGTTACGTATCGGCTTCTTCTGGACCCTCCGCAAGATCACCTTCGTCGTACTCTTCCTGCAACTGGTTCCATACCTAGTCATGTGCACGCGCCTGCCGCCCAGTAAGCCGCGCGACCTAGTGCAGATCACCGCCTTCAAGTCCGTCGCGTACACATGTATCACGCTAGCCGCGGTGCTCGGCCCGATGGGAATGTACGTGCCGTTCTACGAGGCGCAGCTGTTCGCCGTACGCAAGCTGGGCACTGGCCAGACGCTGACCTTCTACCTGACCCCCATCATGAACGCCGGCAGCACCGTCGGCCGCTTACTGCTCAGCGGGCTCGCCGTCCGCTTCGGCACCATCAACCTCTTCAGCGTTACCTTGATCTTCTCTGGCGTTATCTGCTGGACTTGGATTGCTGTTGATACAATTGGCGGCAGCGTGGCGTTTTCATTCTGGTATAGGTTTTTCTCGGGCGCGATCCTCGTACTGGGTCCGATTATGATAGCAGCGATCTTAAAGGATATGAGGGAGCTGGGCACGAGGATTGGAACCAGTTTTGGTATCGGCGCGTTTGGCTTACTAGCTGGTAATCCAATCGTGGGCGCGCTAGTGAATGTAAGGATAGAGAGTTTTATTCGCGCGCAGATATTTGGAGGTGTGGTTTTACTCGCGTGCGGTGGCTTTGCTACCGTAGGCGGGGTGTGGAAACTGATGAAGAACAGGGGTGCTTAAATTGACAGGGGAGACGACAGTATGTCATGGACTAATTTCGGAATCGAGATCCATTAAAGGGGGCTCGCAATCATTTGGTGAATAGACCTAATACGCGTAATGAGGTATTAGAAATCAGGACTTGGGTTTTGAGATTTTAATATGGCTGATGAAGGTTGAAAGTATTACTATGGCGAATATTATTTTACAGCGAAGGTTGAATAACAATCCAATGAATTAGAGCAACTTCATACAGAAGTACGAAGAATTTCTAGGAGACTCTCTGAGCTACTAGATCGAAAATCTGCAAGAATTGTTATAGATCTTATCGAAGATAGTAGTAAGAAAACTTTATAAATGGTGAGCTATCCCCGATACTGGACCATTTTGCCCTGGAAGTTCGTACGAGACATATTGCACACGGTGTCAGTCACGAAAGAACACACAGCATAGAAATGACCTACCTGGGTAGGGAGTTCATGAGATAAAACCTGCCGTCCGCCAAGTTCCGGCTTATACTGAGGGATCATACTAGCTTCTTGTCGGTACAGAAGTGGTGACGGAAGCTGTGGCGGCTGAGGCGATGGCGACCATCTGACCTTGTAAATAAAGAGCAGGATTCCGGCTACAAGAGCAGCAATGGCGACGAATGCGCCAAACGCAATTCCAACAATTTCTCCAGTGGACAGGGATGCTGAACCAGGGTGAGAAGAAGCGATAGTGCCGATTGATGTCGCAGGTGTTTTTGGCTCGATAGGAGCCGTCGATGTTGGATAGATCTGGGTAGTCGTAATCGCTCCCATACTTGCCGTCGGTATTGTATCCCCAGACCGTGAACGGACCTGAATCGGATACGCAGTCTGCCATGAGTTGGCCAGTCCAGAGGAAAGGGTAAAAGGTCTTGTCGAGACAGTACTCTGGTCGAAGAGGTTATTAAGAACGATCACGCTTGTTGATGTTGATAGCAGGCTCTACCAGAACTGGTAGAAATCGCCCGTTTGTGGGCAGCCATAGTCTGTATCCGCCAAAGGAGGCATAGGTTAGAAGCTTCAGATATTCTTCCCGTCAGTTGAAATGGTATCACTAACTATTCGGACAGCAAAATGCGATTGTTTCGCCTTCAGCGCTACTCAACGCGCTCGGTGATGCTGGGGGTTTGCAAGCACGATACTGGGAAGGGCACACACCTGGGGAATAGTAGCTTGTCATCCACGCCCATGCCTCAGTATACTGCTTTCCGTATGGACAACACGTTTTAATCGCACAGCCTTGCGTCTCATAAGTCCACGGCATGCCTAAGCCGTAAGTGTTCATATCCCAGAGTGTCGACAAGCATTCTGGAGGAAATGACGTTGGTGGGAGTGGGCCCAAATTTGTTGAAGTTGTGAACGGCGGAATATATATAGGATATCCTGTTATGGCGGTGGTAGTCATCTTGAACGCTGGATCGTTAAGTTCGAAGATCCGCGATATGATCCTGATATCAACCAGTGGAAGCTTTGCACGCAGAATGGAGACAATATTCTCATAATATTGTCAGATTCGGATCAAAAGGGGCAAATTTCTTGGAGAGTCGTCCCAGGAAGACGCAAGAAGATAAAATATTGTAAGGAAGACCAGGTTGTCACTTGGCAATTACACAATAGTGTCACTGCTGCACAAACATCAGTGACCAAGGCGAGTTGAATAATCCAAAACATGAGACTAGGAAAGACGTCTACCAGTGCGACCGCAGAACCAATAAGCCACAAGCCATTCTTCGCTTACTATGACTCGATATATGGACACGAATTTCAGCTTCAGCTTCAAAGCTTCAGCTTCTTTCAGGGGTGGAACCACCAAGTCATTTCGTCCAATCATATGTGCCCGTAAAAAGGGCCTGGATTTCGCAGGGCTGTCCAGCATTTTATGAACCTCCAATACTTTAAACTCATTTATGCGGGGGACTTGCAGCGGACGCATAGCATAGTTGCAAGCCCCGCGATCGGCGTGAGACCTGCCTGGAGAGGTGACGCAAAATATACAACTGCATTCAGGTTGGGCAGATATGACGAATACGATTTCGAGAGAAAATCGATACCATCTTCGTTGGCATCAATCACTAAATCCCTCGAATTCCCCATCATCCTTTGCGGTTTCTTCTCTAACGCGTTTAATCAATCCCTGAAGCTCCCTTTCCTTCTCACGCTCCGCAGCGGTCATCTTTTGTTGTCGCTCATTCTCCCGTCTGGCCTTTTTCTTTTCTCTCCGTACCTCTCTCTCGGCCTTTTGATCCTTCTTCTGGCTCCAGGCGTTGGCCTTTCTATCTTTCCTTGGTTTATCGGGTATCTTGGGATTATTGGTTACTTCACTTTCCGCTGCGTTATCTACCTCCTGTTTACGCAGCTTCTCTCGTTGCTTATCTTTGTAAGCATAGTCTTTAAAATCAATATTAACTCCTAGACTTTTATCACCTTCCCACTTCTTCAGCTCAGGCATTTTAGGAAGCTTCAATAGCCCCCATGCATGGCCTAATTCGTCCCACTTCAAGTCCGTGACACGAAAAATACTGCTTGCGGCATGCTTGCTATACGCCTGCACCCAACTTACAAAGCCTCTTTGTGCTTTGTCATGTAGCGCCCGATCCTGTCGTACAAGATTCCGTATCTGCTCTGTGACTTTTTCGACACTAAGGTCAGATGTTGATATTATTGGATACGTAAGGGGCGTAATTGGTGTTTTCCGAACATTCAAAAAAGCAATGTAATCTTCTTCTCGTCCCGGAGTTAGAAAGGTGACCGCAAGTCCTCTTCTTCCGGCACGACCGGCACGACCACAACGGTGCAGGAAGGCTTTTGGATCGCTTGGGGGATCAAGTTGAACCACCAAATCAACAGAAGGTATATCCAGACCACGGGCAGCTACATCGGTTGTGACTAGGAGTGCTGGCGAGATTGAGTCTACAAACCGAGTGAAATTCTTCTGGCGAACCTGCGGAGGGTGCTTCCCATGCAACGGAATAATAGTAAATCTAGGAAGGAGAGACGGAAGTATATGTTGGAAGTAATCCACGGCCGCGCAAGTCGAAAGGTAAACGATGGACTTTTGAGGTGTGGGAGTCAAACTGTCCAGTAACCCCATAAGGGAGGGGAGCTTATGATTTGGTGGGGTCAGGAGGTACGATAGTTGCAGACTTGCTGGAGTCCGCTTATCTGACGTTCCTGAAGCTGATTTGACCTTAACTGCAATGCGGACCGGATTTCGGAGACCCACACGCACAATCTGGTCTACAGCTTCACTAACACTAGCGCTGAAAAGTCCCGTCCGCCGCTGCTTGGGTAGCCGTTGTAGTATCTTTTGCAGATCATCCTTAAATCCCAGATCTAGGAGCCTGTCCGCCTCATCCATCACCAATACCTCGAAGGAGGATTGCGGACAGTGTACGTGAGGCGAAGATAATAGTTCGAGGAGTCGACCAGGAGTAGCAATCAGCACGTTCGGGGACACCTTAAGAAAAGAGCTGAGATCTTGAGCGGGAGTTGTCGTTCCTCCGAGAAGCAGTTGTGGAATAATCCTTGGTGCCGAGGCCGGAAATTTAGGCGCAGGTGCATTATCCTCACCAGTATCCATGACCACATCTTCATCTGGCGGTTTTAGTGCTTCGGACGAGGGAGCGTGGAAAGCGAGCAGAGACAGAAGGACGGAGTGTATTTGGGTTGCTAACTCCCTATGCTCAGTCAGATAATCGGATTATGTTCTCATAGACAGTAATGCTTCTAACCTCGTGGGAGATACAATAATTGCACCCACATGGTGCTTTTTTATGGGCTCTTCGAGACGGAGGAGTCTCTCGACAACAGGAATGAGGAATGCGAGCGTCTTGCCACTACCAGTCACTGCCTTTAAGGAGAAGTTATTAGCTGCTCATGCATAGACAAGAGCTTGAGTTACCTCGACTACAACATCTTTGTTGCCCATGAACAGAGGAATGGTGCTTGCCTGCACGGGGGTCATACGGGTGAAGCCCATCGTAGAGACGGCATCGAGGATCCATTCCGAGAGCGAGGGTGTGAGCGCTTCCCAGGCTCTTGAGGCACCGGCACCCTTTGGAGGGTTTGATCTGGACTCTGGAGCCATGGTAATTGGCGCACGGGCGTATTGGGCGTACTGGGCGGTATCATAGCTTTTCCATGGTGTTTGCGGTGCGCGAGAAGTAAATTTGTTATCGGATTGCTATCAGCACGTGTGCGCCTCGAAAAGCCCAATGTCTGTGCCTGAGGGGGCCTCGAGCCTAGCGGCAAGAAATGCTGGGAGACGATTCCCCCTCCACAAAAATTTATCAGAAAAATCGATTTTATTAGAGACTTTAACTCCCTCACTTGTATATTTGCACATTCGTCCGATTTTGCTTACTGACCGAGCCCCCGCCAAGACGGAGGTTGTGGCACGCGCGGTCCGAAGACGCAGGCATCAAAAAGTCGCCAGCCCAAGTCCAAGTTCATCATCATCGCGTGGCCTTTCCAATCACCACCCCCTTCGCCCACCACCAGGGGCACTCTCTCCTCCACCTCCACTGTGGCCGATACTCTTTCAATAGACGATGCTGCACGACCAGTTTCATCGTCCTCGACTCTGGCTCCTTCACTCCCAATAAGCCATTCCACATTTGACCTATCAGATGCATCCACCGTCGTAATCAATCTACAAGGCGCAGAACTACCTGTCGACCACAGCCTCCTCTCCCAGGTCGCGTACTTTTGTTCGCGCGCGCGCTGCACACTTACCGGCTTCATCCGCACCCCTCCTCTCCCCTCTTTCACCGACTGCTGGCGGCAAGCGATGGCTTCCTCAGCCCAGTATGAAGTTCCGCGCACACCGAGGGTAATTTCACCCTCACCTACACCCTCAGAGACCGGCTCTAGAGACGGCTACTTTGGTCCTATCACTCGATCCGCTGCTCGCGCAAACCGGCGTGTAACTTCTCCGCCCCCAATCGATGAGGATAGCTCGGGTTCAGATCCAGAGAAGCGTGCGCGAGCACGGAGCAGGAGTCCAATACTTGAGGGTAGGAGAAGGCGCATGAGCGGGCTGAGCGCTATGAGTTCGAAATCGGGGGCAGCTTCCAAGCCAGCCGGCAAAAAAGCAAATCTGAGTCTCACGAATGGAACTGTAAACGGGCATCTTTCCCCCGCCGCTGCAAACAAGAATTACTGGCGGGAGATGAGCCGGAGCCCTAGCCCGCTTGGTTTAATTCCGATCCACCAGAAATGGCGGTCTTTCGTACGTGCACCCAGCCCCATTCTCCACACGGACGATAACTGATAAGAAATATAGATTCACCGTCATGAAATCCCCCGCAAGATCCTCCACGTCTCCATCGGCTTCCTAACGATATATCTCTACTGCACTGGCACGCAAACATCTCAGATTCATCCGGTGCTCTTTGCTCTCCTCGTTCCGATTGCGGCAACCGATGTCATCCGGCATCGGTACCCCTCAGTTAATCGCTTCTATATCCGATGTTTAGGTGCTCTTATGCGCGAGTCCGAAGTTGATGGTTGGAACGGTGTGATTTCATACCTTCTTGGTGCATGGATCGTCCTACGTTTCGCTCCAAAAGACATTGGCGTTATGAGTGTTCTCCTCCTCAGCTGGTGTGACACTGCGGCCTCTACTTTTGGGAGACTCTGGGGCCACCGCACATGGCGTGTACGACGCGGAAAGAGTTTAGCGGGCAGCATTGCTGCGTTAATTACTGGTGTAATCACTGCTGCCCTTTTTTGGGGATGGCTCGCGCCGCTCATGCCTACAAGCTATGACAACGGGCCCAATACGTTTGCCTTCCAGGGAATGCTAACACTGCCAACTCAAGTCCGTGGACTCCTCGGCTGGTCAGAAGAGCAGAGTTCTATTACCAGTGTTGCCGCACTCGGCGCCATGAGCCTCTGGGCAGGAATCGTGGCAAGCGCAAGCGAGGCAGTTGACTTCTTTGGCTGGGACGACAATCTTACCATTCCAGTGCTCTGCAGCGCCGGACTATGGGGTTTCTTGAAAATGTTTGGGTAAATACCCACTAGATTTTTCGTTTTTATTCTCGAACAGACTATTATCAACACCTGGACCGGATCGCAATTTTCACACTTCTTTCATTTGTGAAATCGGCGTTGGGGAAATAGGACGAACTCATGCGTGGGGATGAGGGGAAGGGGCAGGCTGGTGGGGTGCGGACGGCCTTAGATCTTTACTCTATCCTCACTTGCATAATTATGTAGACAAGGACTACTTCTTGGTTTTTACTGTACAAATAGCTTATGGGTTTCTGGGAATGGCGGGTTACAAAACAGTTTAACGCAAGAGACAAATATAATCCCAATCCGCCTACCATCCAACCTACTAAATAAGTGATCAATAGGAGGTTATAGTGAGCCAGACGTCAACTGCTTTGATTAGCAGAGCTCTGTTTAGCTCAAAGCTTCCACGTTACCTATAAGATAAATCATTACGCTTCTGCCATCACATAGACCATACTTTTCTAGTGATATAACCGGCTCGCAATTTACTGTAACTTAGCTCTTATACGCCTCCCTCGCCCCCCTTAAAAATATGGCTTGTTAAGGAATCAGTAAAATAGATGGAGTACGCGATATCGCCGCCGAATAAAAGCTTCAGAGAGGACTGGATTTAGTAGTCTTTAAACTAAGGACCAGCACTAAAGACCTCTAATCGATGTGAGTAAGACGACGTGGTTCTAGCTATATACAGTTCGAGAGGCCTCACGGCTCGTAGCCAGCGATCCACACCAAGGACTCCCGAATCCCACAGAAAGAGGTTCGTAAAATCAAAACCTCAGGATGTCTAGAAAACAAGAAGATCATGTAGAACACCCCAATAGATGGACAGAAGTGGAGGCTTGAGAAACTGTAGTGACAAAAAGAGCGTGCCGGGTGATTCAGTCGCCCGTTATCCTGAAGTATATGCTTCCGCTGAGGCTTCAAAAGAAGATCGTCACATTCAAAGATCTAGGTCAAGATACTCTGCAATATCTTCAACACCTTCAATACTCGTTAAAACTTTGAATGCAGAGCACCTACAGCGACTAGAATTGGATGTGAAAGAATCCCAGCTACATTTGCCACTTGAGTTACCCATCCTAAAAAAAGAAAAGTATGCAAAGACAGGCACCATTTGTTAGACATATTACCTGCTTTTATTTCCTCCTACCTCCTATATGGTGAGCTCGAACTATGTTAAGGAGAGCTTAATTAAGAAAGGCTCTGTTCTAAACGATCGGATATCGCGCTCCAAGGGAGTGGTGAAAGCATCAGAAAGAGGGGTAACATTGCCTAAAATACAAATTCCAACATGATGAACAGCTACAGCATTAACCAAAGGGAGCCATGGAAAATACTAATCGGATTGCCGCCTAACCCTTTCTCACATATTGCCCAAGTAATACCTATAGATTGTCTCGAGAAGGGTAAGGACTGTAATTCTTGCCGGCGTATATCGTGCCCAGAATTTCAAGTTTGATGTCTCCTCACTCAACGACTCAAACACTGCCATAGAGCCTATTGAGTAAACCAGTCTTCAGAAAGTTGGATGACATGACGGAGACTCGGGAATGATGTGGTCTTAACATCGGAGGTCATCCATGAATAGAGCTGGGACTGAGCTGTCAAAGCTAATGACGTGGTGACGAAGGTATGGAGGAGTACTAGCAGTATATCGGTAAACTGGGATTGGTTCGAGGTAACTACCCGCTTGTCGAATGTTGGTAAGCTTCTCGAACCCAGTATTTCATCCGACGTTTCTTCCTGCAATATAACCGCTCCAGCAGTGTCGATCTCCTTTAGGTTCGAAAAGTGTGCAAGGAGCCAATAGGCTTCGTAACCCGCACCCGTATGCGCTCTTCGTGCTCTTTTATAATAATTCTGATGACTTGCAAGCTGTCCTTGTGCGGGCTTAGTATAGTGTTGAATATTGAGAAACTCGTCGATGGCGTAACTAGAGGATGACATACTAACTCATAGGAGAATGAAACAAGAGCTTCTATGACCAGCGGGATTTAGGTAGGCTCGAACTACTAATTAACACTTTAGAGTGTCAGCTTCATTCACCGCGGAAGAACGCGCTCTGGGCACTCCTATTCTTCAAATGCGCCTTCTTCCGCACAGTTCGTGATTAGAAGATTGGCTCGAGAGAGCAACTGAAGAACGTGTGATAAGAAGCTAGGAAAGGGCTTATCTCTCTGATAGTTTCCTTGTTATGCACTACTCGTAAGATTGTGAAGCGTAATGTGATTCGCAGTGAATGCTCGTGAAAGAAGTTTTACTAATAGTTCAAGCGAATGTGTCTCGTTCCTATATATCTATTTATCTAGCTTCTTAACATCGAAGGCAATAAGAAGAAAACCGCCAACTTTGCTTTGTCTTCCTATGCTGTAAAGCTTTTAAAATAGTGCCGTCCGACGCTAAATGGGTGCTCTTTGCAAGCACCGAATATCTCAGCAGCCTTTTAGGTGATACCTGGGCTCATGATGATGTGCTGAGTGTCTCAGTCTAAGTTAACACTCTTCACATAGCGTGAGATTGATCACCTCAATGCATGTTCCTAAGTACGGTTGTTTGTAGCATATATCTGAGGCGTCTTCTAGTATGTCTGAAGAGCCATAGTAGTTATTCCCCCTGACCTTAACTTTTACGTGCAGATTTGGAGTTAGCTAAGCAATATGATGAAAAGCTAAAGAAGAGTACTATAGCTCTTTACAATCTTCAATGTACCAGGTGGCGGGTAAATGTAATTAATTAAATAAACCGTGGATATTCTTGAGAAATTTTAGCCGGAGGAGACCAGCGGTATCGGGAATACGCATTATGAGAATGGAAATATGCTATAGCTCTGCTTCAATCCGAGGAGATTTCCGTTTGGGGCTTGACGGAAGGATTGATGTATGGATGTCAGAACTCGCTTGACTGACAGCCATCCGTTCTATACGAAGTTGTCGCGGGGTTGACTACGAATTACTCCACTCCGTGATATATGGGTACCCTGGCTTCTAAACACCCAAATGTACACTAAAATAAGTTAAACTTACAGCTAATAATTCCAACGTCTTGGCTGATGTAGATCTGAGTAGGGGTTCGGAGCTTTATATTGATTTCTAAGCCCTTTCTTTTTATTCTGCGGCACCATATTTCTGCTCTTGTAATACGCGATCTCCAACTTCGGCGGTTAGAAATGGTATTGCGTTTGTTGTGCTATAACATGGCAATGTAAACATAAATCTACTTTGGGTTTAAATAGCCTATAAGAGAATGTTAGTGTTCAGCGTATTGTTGCCTGCTGAAATGATACTCAGTCTGTTGCCTGGGAGATGAAGCCCCAAAACGCACAACGAGGGTGGGAGGACCGCTTCAATTTCTCCATATAGAGACGAACTAACAAATGTCGGAGAAGCAGAAGAATTGGTAGGATATTCTCATTTACTACTAACAAACAAGGTAGCCTCCTCATCCCATTGGTAAGCTAATAAAATTTCCTTTGTCTCGCGACAATTACTCTCATTCATATAAAGCGTCGTAATTCCATTTCTCCTGGAGCACGACCAGCATGCGTATCCAATCTTGTCGTATCTCCAAACATAAATCACAAAGTCCTACCTCACATGATATTCGTAAAGCGAAGATTGTGAACCCGATCTCCTCCACAGAATTAGAGTATATCAAACAACATTCAAGGGTATCAGGTGCAGTGTGAACGCTCATCATATCCAACATCAACACCAACACCGTCTCTGGAAATGCCATTACCAAACAACCAAAGCCTAACTCCAAATGCAATCTGACCCCTACAAACCTATTCTTCCCAAGGGAAATCGCGCTCATCGATCTTTGTGCAAGTCAAATACGGCAGTCCGCCCCCACTCCCTAAATCGAGCTCGAGAAAGTTGCGCATGAGCGGCTTCACCACATCTCTAGCAATGTTTTTTAGCTCTTCCATGCGTCTCTCGAATCGCCTTAAGTTGTCTCTGGTGTAGTTCTCTGGGTTGATTCTCAGAAACCGTTTGAGCTCATCGTGCTGCAAGTACGAAGAGCCACCAGTACCTATGAGCCGAAAAATTCGGCCAGTATTCATGACAGCAGCTGGGGGTGGTGGAGGTGCCCCGGTGCTGCTCCTTGGAC
This sequence comes from Glonium stellatum, assembly GCA_001692915.1. Taxonomy (NCBI): domain Eukaryota; kingdom Fungi; phylum Ascomycota; class Dothideomycetes; order Gloniales; family Gloniaceae; genus Glonium; species Glonium stellatum. The sequence continues at coordinate 43,141 of KV750837.1, forward strand.
TTTTCAAGATTGGCGCTGGAGGCGGAGTAGTGTTTTCGGCAAGCCACTGTCTAAACAAAGACATCGCCATCCAGTCGAGCCAGTTGTTGCTGGGTGTGACTCGCTCACCTCGCGATGTGGTAAAGGTGAGGCGGAATAGTTTGCCCTCGATCTTCGACTTCAGCTCCTCAAGCTCGTCAACTTTGTCTTCGATAAGCTCTATAACCGATTCAGGAGTCTGGCCACGAAGCTGGTTTACACCAGCAGGCCATTGTCCAACAACATGGATAAGAGCTTCGGAGAAGATCGCTTTGCTGCGTGCTAGAAAACCAAGCTTCAGGTAGCTTGGAGGATACTTTGCGATCTGTTTGAACAAACGGCCCTGAAATCGTAAAAGGTGATGGTCCACACGCGGTCCTATCACCTCTAGCGCATCATACATATCAGCGAGCTGCAACAGACTCTTACATTCCACGTAGGCGTTGGCGATATTTATAGGATCTAGTGCTGGTGGGTAGTTGTAAAACACACGGAATAGATTATCGTAGTCTCGAAAGATGTCATCTGAAGGGTCCTGAGATGATTGGGGGATGTTTAGTGCCGAGAAGTTTGCCATGGAGCGGAAGAAACCAGTTTGCGGTGTTGCTGGTTTATTACGCACCGGTGGAGGCCCTTGCCCAACGTCACCACCGAACAATGTAGTCACTTCCTGATAAACAGTTAGATCTATGCTCTCCGGTGACTCTGTCGAAAATCTACAGAAAAAGTAAAACGTATACTCACTTTTTGCATTAACATTGGAATTTCATCCTCACCCTGGCCCCAGTCTAGCTCATACCGCCACCTCTTCTTCTGCTGCTGACTTCCATTTTCCGGTATTCTGCCTAGGATAGGCGGAATCTGAGTCTGCGCAGCACTACCCTCTGCTTGCGCCCTCGACCACTCTTCACTCGTTCCGGCCTCAAAGAATCCCGAGCATTGCGCTAATATCAACCTGTGGAGTAGGTAGCGTTGTTCCTTCCTCCCCGACGCAATAATGATCTCGACGTCTCCCGTGTGTGTGAATACGGGAAACTCGTTCTGCGGCTGGTAGGAAGACCCGCCAAAGTGCGACCGGTGCGGGCGATGCCGTCGGACTGTTGAAGCGCGAGATGAAGCGACTGATGGCGGTCGACGGATCGCTAGAGAACGCTCTGCGCCCCCCGAGTCGGGGTATGAAACCATTCGAGCCTCCGCAGAAGATTGAACGATTGCGGATGCGTTGATGTGTTGATGGTTTGGACTCACAGGGAGCGGTGGTAGATAACCGGCGGAGCGATTCGAGCGGGTCTGCGTTCTCGCGCGCAGAGAGCCTTTTCGAATGGCTAATTTTCGCCGTAGGAAGTTGAAGAGGGCGCGTCGACGGGACAACAGCGTGCTGCGTGTTGTGTTGTTCGAAGGCCGTCGACCTGCAGCTGTTCTGCAGGGCCGTTAGCTGGGATGTTTTGAAGCTGGGTTCACCCGACACAGACCCGAATCGCACCCCGCAGCAACGAAGAGACTAAAAGAGTGTCTCGTATCGATTAACTCGCTGCAGGCCGACTTTGAGGTCGAAGGACGGGAGAGAGCGTTTCAAGTGTTTCAAGGTCGGCGTAAAGAGGCAGAAGATGTGGCAAGTGGGCACGGCGGGTTCCCTCGTTGCTCTCCACAGCCTGCAGCTTGGTCGCGCCTGTGAGGGCTGCTGGTTGGGTCTGACCGTGGCCAATGGCCGCGTGTAGCCGCGCCAAGCCCCACATCAGCCTGCGATGGCGAATAACCTCAAGCCCTGCTCAGTCATGGACATTGGCAGTCATTCGCGCACACATGCAGGTTCAAAAAAGGGTGGGTGCAGCCGCGAGCCTCGGTAGGGGGCCTGACTGTGCCCTGAATGGATATGTCGTTCTCACCTCTCTCCACAACATAGGCCTAACCCGTCTAGTATCCAATGACACCCACCAAAACATCCAAGAAGGCGTTGCAACGGCATGATACAGCTATAACCGCACCAGTCTCCGAACTTCGCCACAGAACGGTTGGCGAGCACAGACCGACTGCATATTTCGGTACGAGTCTATCCATCCACACCCAAAGCAGGTTTATATCGTAGTCTCTTCACCATCTTGAGACATTACGCGCTTTTTAGAATTTATTAAGAGCTATTATTTATAGTTTTTTGTATTTCAATAATAAAGCTCTCGAACTTATCTTTTTCTTTGAATCTTCTCCATCCCCCCCATCCATGGTCGCAAAACCTGTGGAACTGTAACTGACAGGTCGTCTTCATTCCAATGATTCTCCAGAACAGCAGCTAGCACTCTCGGTACGGCAAGCGCTGTTCCATTTAAAGTATACGGAAATTCTAAAACACGACCAGCTTTCTCAAGGCGGACTCTTGTGTGGAGTCTGCGGCTCTGATAGTCCGTACACGCAGAGGTTGACGTAACTTCACCCCATCCCTCGTCTTTCTCATAGCGTGATGGGAAATATGCTTCGATATCACGTTTCCTTGTGGCACTTGCTCCAAGATCCGTCGTGGGCATTTCAAGAATGCGGCAGTGTAGCCCCAGTGATTGAAGTATCTCAGTCTGGATTGACAGCATCTCTTCGAATAGATTCTGAGAATTGTGGCCGCTAGAGGTGGCGAATCCCCCATCGTCGGAGTGATCAGGCAAAGTCCACGCAAACATCTCTACTTTGGTGAATTCGTGGACCCGGTAGAGGCCTTTCGTGTCAACGCCGCGTGCTCCAGCTTCTGCCCGGTAACATCTGCTTACCCCAACGGTCTTTAGTGGCAGTTCAACGTCCTCTATGATCTGATTGGCCTTCATTCCTGCAAGGGGTATTTCTGCGGTTCCAGCCAAGGCGAGGGATGGCTTCGCCTTGTCCTTCTCCGCCTGTTCCAGTGTATATATCTGTTGCTCGCCATTCTGGTCTCGGGGCTGAAACCCACAAGCAGCTGCTATGTGGGAATAAACTATGGAAGGTGGAGACACGATCATCCAACCTCTCTCTCTTGCAACGCTCAGTGCATACTGTACTAGAGCCTGCTCAAGCATTGCTCCCTCATTTAACAAATAGTACCAACCCCATCCAGATGTAGAAGCTGCGCCCGCAAAATCAAGTAAACCAAGTTCTGACCCTATGTGGACGTGCGATCGCCAAATACGGTCCGACGAGTCCGGGTGTGGTTCTGGATGTTCGTTAATATAGCCGACAACTTGAGGCACATCACCGACTGGAGTATATGTGCTGCTAAGATTCGGCAGGTCCTGCGCTAGTTTTTCCATCTCGTCTTCTAATGCCGTCTCCCGTTCCTCGATGATATTGAGTTCAGTTTTTAACATTTTAGCTTCGCTAAGCATTGCCGTTTTATCCATGGTAGGCTGTATATCGCCTTCTGCATCACCGCTCCGCGACGCTGCATTCGCTAATCTTCGCCTTAGCGCGTTGTTCCGTTCTCGAAGACTCCTGGCGCTACGCTGGAGAGCGTGCCATTGATCAAACAGCTCAATGATCCTCCATGGTGCTCTGCTTTGGGCTTTGTAGTTGCGATCGACACAGTTTTGAGAGTAGAGGCCCGGGTTCTGTCGGATATGTTTGATATCAATTACAGGTTTGGGAGCTGAGGATGGCCTGGTATAATTTCTTCGGCGGGGGGCTTGGGCAGGTCTGAAGTCAGCGGCGCGCAAGATTCGTAGTCGGCAACCCGAGCAATTGAAGAACGATCCAGCGTAAGGATTCATTATAACTTGGCCGGTCCTCCTAGCAAAGAGTGGAAAGTGTAAGGTGATTTGCGATGTGATGTGATGAGGTTCGAAGCTTTCACGATGACAAGCTTTGCCAAGGCAATCCACCTGATGTCTAGGAACCCCTGCTGCACGCGCTCCCCTCGTTCGGGGCGCGTAGCCCCCATGCAACCATCGTTAATTCCTCTCGATTGAAATCGTCATCCCTTCGACATAGTCAAACATGCCCTCCAGCGCACTCAAGCATCGCGCTGACTGGGATCCACTGCCTTCGCCTGCCAAGGTTCCCCGCCGGGCTCACGCCAATGCCTCCGTTTCTTCTCGAAAACACCCTCACAAGCTATGGAAACCAACCGTCAAGCACCGGAACCACCCCGACTGCAGTGTGGGCATGAATTTTCACTCGGTTTCCTACCCGCTTACTCTCCTTACCTACAGTTCATGGCATGCTCTTCATAACCGGCCTGACCCAAATACCAGTGATCGATTCCGATGCCCGCAATGTAGGAAAGATCGAGGGACGCCGTCCCCACATGCACACAAACTTTTCCTTGTTGCCGAACGACTTTCATGGGAAGACGGGTGTGTTTCTAGCCTTGAAAGAAACCAAAATGAGGAGATGAATTGGGAAGTAAACTATCAATTGGGTATTCTAGAACCTGCTGTGGAAGATCCTGATCAAGTTCCTGGAGGAAAAAACAGCAGGGCTAATGAGTGGTACCCCTATAATAACGAGTTCGAAATGGTTGCCGCAATGAAGCTTGTGGAAAAGGCTGTCTGTTTGACAGAAGGTTCATGGAGAGCGTGGGTGAATACGATCGACTATCTGTCGAGTGAGCCAGATGAATCCCTGGAAGAAGGTCGTCACGATATCTTTCAAGAGCCTATCGGCCCCTTGCCTGCGCGTGAAAGTTTGAAAGAAAGCGCTGTCAATATTTTTCCATCGTTACCGAGCCGTGTCTTAAAGAAATTACCTGAGGCGTCCTATGATGTGGAAAACATTAACCCTTTTCTCCCAACCCCACCTTCATCATCGCCTCCGTTTCCAGAAGAACAAAAACTGCTGAATGCATCGGTGCCTTCTTTGGCAGCTACCAAAGAAGCGGTTTTTGATTCCTTTAAAAACTATGACAGTCCAATTTTTGAAACCCAGCGGGTCAAAGGCAAGCGCGAAGCTGCGCCCCGAAAACGTCGAAAGACAACATATACCACTTTGCAAGATTTCTATTCTCTTCTCGACAAAATTGAAAGAAAGTCCTTCGTGGGCGCACAGTTCTTGGAAGCATATGCAGAATACTTACGCGATGATCTCTGTGGAGATTGCTGGCTTAAGCATAGTATCGTTTTGGATGATGCTTTTGCTGCTGTTTAAACTCCTTGTCCTTCGAAAAATCTGTTACGAGCTTGTCCTGCCCTGATACGTCCTTCACATGGATAGGTGATTTATGTGATAGACATTCCTCATAAGGTGTCTTCAATAGCAAGATTATGGCTTCAAACGTAATGCACTTGAAAGATGTGCTGCTATTTTATACGTCTTTTGTGTTATTCATAATATTATTCTGAAACTTAGCATTTTGTTGCAGAAGTGTATCCGCAACAGACAGTACTATCCAACTTCCAGAGCGCTCTCTTACTCGTATTTTCAGCCCTTGGCGCTCGAGCAAGCGAAAATAACTGTTACGTCTCCTCAACACCGGCCATCTTATAGTAAGAGAAACATCATTTGGTGACATCCCTAGGCAAGCCATCAACAAAAGGATTTGTTAGTTCAATTTCACTATAACTCAATACTAGAATGTTTGCGGCCGATCTCGGAAGGTAGACGAAGCCCGAGGCATTCGCTGAGAAAGGTCTCAATACATTGCCGATGAATTCTCAGTTTTTGTTGGCATTTCTTAAGGCCTCGTGGATTATTTCTCCAAGCGATCGGCTCATGGTCGCCCCTACGTTTAATATTCAAAGTTACCACGGGCCTTAAGTACCTTTATTCTCATGCCACTGACGGACTAAATTGTCTAGATCCTTCGCAATTCGCAGAAAAGGGAATACCGGTATATTCCTGTCTTTTGCCTATTACAGTCCTAAATGATAGTGCAATATCACTATCGTATTGCTTAATCCTTATAAAGACGGCAATTCCTTTCATTCTTGTTGAGTATTTCACCGTACTCATGGAGTTGGTGATGGGCTCTACGTTTCGGATCCTTCGGAGCTGCAATCCAGAAAGCCGTCTAAAAGCAAGAGTAGGGCGTTTTATCTACCATTGGAGAATGTTGGATATGCAGGTTGTAGAATATGAGAAAAAAGTCTGCTTCGCAGTTCCTACATGATACAAGATCGTGAGGAAACGGCGATGGTG
>KV750840.1:738-31278 GCA_001692915.1 Glonium stellatum
ATAATGAGTATACCTATCACCATTATCACGACCAACAAAACACGGGCGGTTTCCGCTTATCTATTTAAGTAACTCATATACAACAAATAGAATTATGATCATTTAATTAATAGTAATACCACCCTGGAATCTTAATTAGAAGAGAGCATCTGGCAGTGTCCTTCGGGCGTAATTTATATTTAGCAATAGAGAAACTATTCTGACGTTTCAATGCCCTTTATTGTGCGTGGTTTCCTAGTAGGAACCAGGATATATCCAGGTTTAGCACGTCAACAAATCCTCCAATCTATGGGATGACTTAAATATTCTCCTGGGTCCGATAAGCGAGACTTGCAAACGGGTGTTTAACGCACACCAACAGAACTAAAACAGCACTACGCCCTTGTGGGATGGACCTTGATATGCAAAATCCACCTATTTTTCAATAAGTATCAAATCATCGACTGCGTCGCAGATCTCAACAAAACTTAAACTTCCGCTGGACATAATTCCGTATTCACGTCACCCACATTGCAATGGAAGGCTCTAACCCAAATTTTCAACATGCCTTTGGCCGGTAAACTCTGTAAGAAGGTCTACCTTAAAGTATATATTTTGCTTTGCCATCTATGATTCCTAGCATTATAAATATTCCACCTTGCCAGCTGCGAGCTACTCCACCAACCAGAAGCCAACCCAGATCTCCCACGCAAATTTCAAGATGAAGTCTGGCACCATTTCTCTCCTTTTCTTCGGTAGCCTTGCAGCAGCGCTGCCACTCGTCATCCCTGGCACTAGCGGCGATAGCGTTCAAATCATCGAACGGCTCGAACGGAGAAACGGCGAGTGGCAGGGTAGCAGAGAAATGGCATATCGGGTCTCAGCGCAGAGAGACCACTTCGGACTCGAATACACACTGGAGAAAAGGAAGGCTGCCCCCGAAGCAGCTAAGTCATATATGAGCGGATCGTACGTTGACCACTTCCTAGCTCGGACTATGTGGCTAGAGGAAAACCTAATCAAGGACGCCTGCTGACTCAGACTTGCTAGATACAATGTTTCTCAGCCAATCTCCTCGAGAGATGCCGTCGCGCCTAAGAAAGAAGAGTCCGAGTATCGTGACCACTGGACGCCTACGGCGTATGTACTTGCTCATTCATTTTTTTTTGTTGTGCTGTTAAATGGAATTATGCTAAGGTTAAATAAATAGTGGCCACACTAAGGAGCCTGTACTTGTCGAACCGACGAGACCATTCCATGATCCGAGGCTCGAACCTCAACCGGAGTGGTGCGGAGCTACCACGCTATGCTCCCCCACAGTTACTTGATAGGCTTTTACTGAAGCGGTGTTGGGACGAATAATTTTGGGCTATGGAACAATTATTGTCATACAAAGGATGGCGATGGTGATTTGGAGGGCATGGCCTAGTACTACGTCCTGAGATTAGGCGGGATGGTGTAACGGTGTGTTGCGATGATACGTTGTAAACGCGTTATGGCTTCAGTTGTGTTATTGATATATGCTGATGGATTAAGCAGCATGCCCGGGGAGACAATATTTGATAGGGTCTAATATCAGTCGCCATAAGCTGCGGCGAACCGCCGTGCTTGTGCTTTTCTTCTTCTCTCTTGTGTTGCTGACTTCTGCACTACATCTACTATCGTATTTGTAGCGACAGCATCATACCCAACCGCTGGAGTCGGTTCTACTATTGCTTTCATAACCTCTCTGTCCGTGGGTGCTTCCCAGGGGACGACTTCAGGTGCGCTGGCCTCAGCTTCAGGGACTGGTGGTACCGGCTTGCGCACAATAGGACGATAGGCTGGATTTGTAGATTTTTGCTTGGGCCGCGGAAATTCTGTTGAGCCGGGAAGCTCGTGGTATACGGGTTCGCCTTGATTTAATATCGGAAGCGAAGGGAAGTAGCCAGATGTGCCTCTAAGGTGGAGTGACGTGCCTCTGGGATTGAGGGTGGGATGTGGCTCCTTAAGCCCAAGAGGCGTGGCGGGCATTGCGACTGACAAAATAGTGAGCGGCTCTATATCAATTCGATCAGCAAATTTGATGGGGAAGTCGAAGGTGGAATGTTCATTATACCAGGAAAGTTCTCATTTTCGGGTTGCGTTTCTCGTACAGTGACCGATGGTGCTTCTTTAATACCGGCTTTTATTGCTCTTTTTCTTGCAAATGGGCTCTTAAGAATTTCTACCTCGTCTGTGTCAGGTAGTGATGTCCTGGACTGATAGGATGGCGCTGGGGAACCAGGAATCTCATTTGTGTCTCCTCCGTCTTCAGCTGGATTCTCTACCGCTTGCATGGCGTGTATTGCGCCCATAAGACTTCGATGACAGGTCCTCAATGACAATTCTTTTACTTTAAGTTTTTGATGATGGCTTAGGACCCACTCGAATCTCTGCTTCATCTTAGCCCCGCCATAAGTCTCTTGATCTGTCCTAGTGCCTTCAACGTACAGTCCAATATCGTTTAGAGAGCGGTGAATATCGGTAATTGCTCCGTCAACCCAGGTTTTCTTTCCCGGAATGGCGGCGAGATGGGCGAAGATGGTTGGCTGTTTTCGGAGGCGTAGGGCTTCTACAACATCTTCGCGCACGCGCTGGATGAGAGTGATGAAGGCGCGGTTTTCAGAAGATACTTCTTTTAGAGCAAGGGTGAAATCGACAAGGCGGAACACGGTCGTGACGCTAGAGAAGACGCTACCGGTGCCTGAATCGGCCATACTAAGAGGAGGCTTAGGCGTCCGCCGAGGAGCAGATAAAAATACCTAGGCAGCGGGACACGGAATTGGCATGAGTTGCGGCTGGGCCTCTGGTGAGATGCAGAAAGGAGGCTGCACAACTCAGTTGTCCATGGTTATCTTGGGGGCCGTCTTGAGAGTGCACCTATGCCATGTAACAGAAACAAGGGTGCAAGCACGGGCTTGATGACAAACGAGAATTTCATTAGTATTTCATTGAAGTGGAGGGGCCTAGGCCTGGAAAACGACCCGTGCGTGCGGTTTTAAGTGCTTTGTACGTTAGAGATCGGAGGCGATGGTGGAAGGCTGGCGCAAGGCTGGCGCAGAGATTGGGGGGGGGAAGGCGGGTCGAGTCATGGTCCCGTGGCCCCCAACGCCGTATAGCAGGAATTATTTCCCCCTACAAAACTCGAAAGCTCTGTAATTTGACGCAGCCTCGCCGTATTATAAAGGCAACCTCGGAGACTGCTATCAGCCAGAGCCTCAAAGGATGCGTTAGTTTGCTCCTATCCAGCTCAGCTGGAAAAGTAATTATGTGTAGTAAATACAATAGCGAGAAATATTAACCGTCCAAAATTAGATACTTTTGAGTTTAACCATCGATTTGTCGAACCACCACCTCACTGAACCGTCTTGGTGGGTTAAGCAAACGTCCAGTGTCATCGATAACCTGCACCAGAGCTGGGAAGATGACAAGGCTACCGGGCTCGCTGCCATGTGTGTTGTGCCAGTCCAGTTTCCATGAGCTGGGCTGCGAGAAAAGCATGAATGCGAAACTCGCTGCCCGCTTCAACATCTCTTCTAGGTTGCGACGACGTTGGTTGTTGTCTATGCGCGTATCGGCGTAAGGCTGAAGAACTGCATCCAAAATCTCTACGGCCTTGAGAATACTGTGATTCCGTGCGTCATTGCCTGAGAAGGCATTGCGGCCGTATGTTGTCTGCATGAGTTCCGCGGTCAAGGTGCGCCATTTGCTTAGAAATGCCGTTCGAACTAAGGAATCGATTAGACGATGAAAATGAAGCCATTCGCTAAAATTTACTTACCCTGCGGTTTGTCTTCCAAACCATTCATCGAGCTGATACAACTAGCGATGTCGGGAGGTAGGAACGTGATTCTTGGATCATCATCCGGTTGAACTCTTGATATGACAACCCAAGCAATACAAAGTCGTAGCGCAGTCTCTCGCGTTGTTGTGTTCGTGAGCATCGTGTTCAGCGTTTCGACCGAGATCGGAAACCCATCCCCGAGAGCTTGGAGGGCATCAAAATTAACAGTACCAGCAATGATTCGAGAGCTATGGTAGTAACTTTGCACATGGTTTTTGATCAAATTGCCGATTTTCGAGATTTCTCCTGCGATCGCATTGTCTTCAAGCGGCTGGGGCAAGTTGTTCTCGACCGTCTTTGTTATCGAACTGGCATTGTCTACTGGTTTTACGTTGATAATGGGATGCTTGTCCCGGTGAGAGGCAAATGCGCCGGCTTCCGGACCCTGAGCATGATGTTCATTCTTTGATCCCCGCTTAAGGAACCAAAATAAGAGGAATGCAATCGCGGCACCTGCTACGGTACAACCGATTCCAATTCCAGCAGCACCTCCTTTAGAGACACCAGAATATATGGGTGTGCTAGTTGAAGTGGGCTTCGGCCCAGCGCCAGTTGTAATATTACTTGATGCTGTTGGGAGAGTACTGCTGAGACCGGAGCTCTGGCCTATACTGGCCGTTGGAGGCGTGAAACTAGAAGGCAACGCGGTAGTTGGTATGGTAGCTATCGTGCTATCCAAACCTGGTGATTGACCAGGTGTGGTAGCTATCGTGCTATCCGAACCTGGTGATTGACCAGGTGTGGGATTAGCCGCATTGAGAGTGAAGTTAGTGGTTGACGTAACACCGTTAACCAGACTTTCAGCATGTAATGACGATGTCCCGCCTATAGAAAAGTAGGAGAACGTCATGGCCGGGGTCACGGAATAAATCAAGGTCCCACCCGGGGGTATTGAAGTGCCAGAAGGTAGTATAGTGCCAGAAGGTAAACAGATATAAGTCGTTGGAGACGCGCAATAAAACAAGGTGCTGGTACCGTATACATTAATGGTCGCAGCTATGACGGTCCCCGGGGTTGCCATGATTGAATGTAGTTGTGAGATAATGAGATTGAAATGAAGAGGGGGAGCAGGAAGATATACCTGAACACAACTTCAAATAGAGGCTAGCTTTGCGCGACTAAGGCTTTGCTATGTCAAAATGCTGTAGGGAAGCTGTTTTTTAATACGCCGTGGGGTCCAGATTGCGGGCCCAAGCCGTACTGAACCTCCTCCTTGGAGCTCCAGGGATCAACACTTAGAATGTCCAAATCCGGCTGCGGCACAGCGGCTGGTGTGACAGCCTTGCATGAACAATCTGCAAATTCAACTTCTGAGTGGTGTGAAGAGCCACTGTGGCGTATTTGCGGTGGGATAGCATAGCGTCCAGGCCATGATATGTTAGAAGGGTGTTTTAGCAAGACACAAAAACTGTGAACGGGAAGGTAATCACATATACCAAATAGAATTTTCCCCACAACCATCGCAACAAATCGTCACCTTAGTATTTTGACAACATGTATGTAAGTATTTCGTACGTCTACTTACTACCGTGTAGGCAGTGGAGTAATTAGACGTTTTGCGTCGCGACGAAGCGGAGATCCCTGGGTGCTGGAAGACGCCTCCACGGCCTCTTCGGCTGGCCAGCGGCGTCAGGCAACGACCCCAACATAGCACAGTGGGTAACATGACGCGAAGCCACCAGACGACGAATCAGGAAGGCGAAAAGCGAGAGAACAGCCCCTGTTCTAAGGTAACATGCTGCAGCACGCGAGGCTGTGGGAAACACGAGCACTGATCCACCAGCGGTGCGGCATACTTTTGGTCCTGTTCATAAGATCGCCAGTCTGCCCTAAACCAGGCTCAAGCATCTTTTTGGCGGGCAGCACGGCAATATGGAGTTTGTAAAGCCTCATATGATCATAGGCGTTGATTTTGGGATGACATGTACGTCTCACTCTTTGGAACGAAGTTGAGGCGGGAGTGATGCCTGCCAGAACGACTTTGCCGTTTCGGGCCGAACACCTCTTTCGTCGTTTGTTCACCCCTTAGCCGCGCGAAGCACTGACTCCAGTTCTTCCCCAGGTACTGGTGTATCTTACGCCAATCTGTCAATCGGGTCAAGCATTGTAAGATGGGTTCAGAAATGGCCAGGTAGATTTCAGGCAAATGAGAATAAAGTTCCTACTATACTCGTCTATCCAATAGGCCAGAAGGAGCCATCATCATGGGGCTTCTTATCAGAGACAATATCGGAACAAACTGCAGAAGACAAGGAGTATAAGGAGTGGTTCAAGACGTGCTTAGACCCTCAGAAACTATGTCAAAAGCAAACCGAGGACCCCGAAGACGCGCCTAAGTCACTGGCCGAGGTAGAGAAATGGTACGGGGACTATCTCCGCCGTTTATACCAATACATCGCCTTCAAACTCGGACCGGAGCTATCAGGAGCCTCTTGGGAAGATGCGAGGATCGAGTTTATCTTCAGCGTCCCTACAACTTGGGCTCCAAACCCAACCGTGGAGACCTTTCGCTCAATTGTCGACCGAGCTGGTTTCGGAAGGGCATTTCATCATTCTGTCGCTATTGGCCTGACAGAAGCTGAAGCCGCTGCTGTACACGTCTCGACTGAAGCATCAGGTATCTTTAGAGCAAGTGGTTCCATGGTACTAGTTCCATGATGGCCCCGCTAACCATTCTCAGGAACGGGATATCTTGCTTGTCTGCGACGCGGGCGGTGGCACAACGGTACAGCAATTGGAATACACACGATGCATCAGCGTATACTAACCATCGGTTCGAAGGATCTTTCCGTTTTACGAGTCACAGACACTTTGAGCCAGAGCATTTCACTGGAACAGCTCGACGTGGTATTTGGTAAGTTCACCTTTTCTTTTCTTTTAAAATAATAGTAATAATTATGCCACTGTTGCATTTATGCTAACTCCATGGCAGGCGAGACAATAGGCTCTGCTGCGATAGACTACGAATTTGAGAAGCTTGTTCTGACACGCCTACGGCAGGCAAATCTCTACACCAAGCTTTCAATCTCTCTTGAAGACGCGGCTTGGGAAATGATGAAGGGTAGAGATTTCCAGAGCGTTAAGTGTGAATATGGGTCGCCGGATGACACGCCTTTATTTTCTATTGCGGTGCCTAAACTTCCATCTACGTACTCCAATCCGGAGTTTAAGATTAAAGATGGGGAAATGACCTTTACGCGGTGAGTTGGTTTACTCTTATTATAGTCCTCCATGTTTCAAAGCCAAGTTCTGACTTCCGAAAAGGGAGGATTTGCAAAAAATGTTTGATAAACAGATAGAAAAGCTGTTTAAATTAATAGACTCCCAACTCCAAAGTCTATTTCGGAAGCTGCCAAATGAACAGGTGGTATGTCTGTTCTTTTACCAAGCAATCAACATCCATTAACGGAGCGTTAGGCACACCTCGTACTCTCTGGTGGTCTCGGAAACTCGATGTATGTTCAGCAGCGCCTACGTGCCCGATATACTTATGGGTCTGTATCATCACACCCGAATGCTAGTATGATGCAAGTCAGGATAGCTCCCGATCCGCAACTTGCTGTATGCAAAGGCATGGTGGCCGATAGGGTTCGTAAGATCAACACTAACAAAGGCGTGCTCGGTTGGCGCTGTTGTCGTGCTTCATACGGAACTATTTGCAAAGTTCTTTACGACAAAAAAAACCCCGAGCACGCCGGGAAGCCAACGACGAAAGACCCGATGAATAACAAGCTTTACATAACACAAGCTATTGCCTGGTTCATTAAAAAGGGAGAAGCTGTTTCGGTGGACAGTCCTATCATCCATAATTTCGTTCGAAAGATTACACCTGGAGATCCCCGTAGAGCATTTCCAACTAGCATCGTCACTTCTGATGTTGACCAGCAATTTCTCCCGTACCAGATGAACTACGGTAAGTTTAGCCCCTTGCTTGCAATTTGTCATCTGCAATGAGCTCATATTTTTTTCGCCGGGCTTTAGACACCAGGATCCTCTGTGAAATCCAGTCAGATCTCGCTGCTGCCGACGAGCGCAAATTCATCGAAAAGAATAAGCGGTTCTGGAACATTGGAAAGCACCATTTTAAAGTCGAGTATCAAGTGCGCGTTATTATTGGTCCTGCCGATATTCGGTTTGAACTTTGTAAGTTCAACACCCTCTCCTTATCCCCATACTATCTTGTCCTATTCGCTTGTAATAGGCCTGGTATGCTAGGCAAACCATGGGATTAATTACATGCCTAGGGTTTGACGGCCGAAAACTTAGCAAAGACGAGCCGATTCGTGTTGAGTGGGCGCCTGCACCCGCACCTCCGCCACAACCAGTCTCACCACGCGTATATGGTGACGAAGTCCTTGTGATGCAGAATAGTAACATGAGCGTGCATAGTGGGTGGCAAGCCGGGAACACCAGTTCGAAGGCCAATAGCAGTAGATTTCCTGGATATAACTAAGTTACTGTTTTGCTTCATCTTTCTGGCGAAAGCATGTGGAGGACAGACTGGCACTTCGTGGGAGATATTCTCTGAATGGATTTGAAAACATCTCGATGGTTGATTGGGTGTTAAATTTGACGACACTGCATCTACTTTCTCTAGTCTAAGCGTATAAAGCAAAATCTAAAGAATTCGTTCCTCAACCCACGAGCGTTGAGTGCACTTTCTATGTATGCTGAAAGCGGCCATCAAATCTCTGATTGAGATAGTGTTGAACTGCAAAATAAAAACCCTAGAGTGTCTCGTGAGGCGATCAAAGATGCATCGATCTGCCCCCAAAGTGCTTTTACTTCATCACTTCACGTTGGTTAGCTAATAGCGTGGTGGGCTTTTTGGCCTTTTACTTTCCTAAAAGATGGATTTAATTATGGAGATAACTAGACAGTGATGCTGTCCAATGGGGAGTACGGGGCAACAAGCAATCTGTTTTCTGGATCAATATTTGGACTCTGGTTTAGCTATTTTTAGTCTTACAGGTGGATGATGGGGACTTTACCCCTCCTACGGGAGAGATTGAGCTTAATCTAGTTCTTTTGCACAAAATTCAAGCTCTTCCCCCCAAGACTTTTTTAGCCCGACTCCTGAAATATTCAACACCCAGAAGTCCGACTTAAGTAGTGAGCATCAGCGCAAAGAACCCTAAACTCTAGGTCGTAGGGACAGTCCTTCGCGGTGAAGCCCAAGCTTAGGTATATAAAGCCTGTATTTCCACGAGGAAGCATGTACGAAAGACCCACTCGGTTCAGTGCTCTTGACCCTCGCCTACTCAGCTTTTCAGAATATCCTTCAGAGCAATCCTTGCTTCTGCAAGTCATAATAGACCTTCTCAGGCATAACATTTCCATCCGCATCCTCCATCTGGACAATATTCTCTACGTTTGTTTTCTCTTTTTTTTTATCGCGGGTGATTTTATCCCACAGTTTCAGCGCGTCTTCAATGCCAGTAATTTCTCTAAATAACGTCGTATTCGTAATCCCTAGACACTTTAGCCCATAAATATGTCTGGGTTCGTTGAAATGTTTATCGAAAGCTCTGCGGCCCATATACACGAAATTGCCGCAGATTTCACACGGAAACTCGACACCTAGGCCATGTAGTTTGTACAGCCAGAACGGAATCGGTTTGCCGTCCCAGGCAAGAGGGAGTTTTAGGGGATTGTAGATTTTCTCTTCGCCATCTGAATCCGAGTCACCGTCGGGGTTTGCACCGCCGACTGGCTCAGCAGCTTCAGCGTAAAGTGCAGCAAGCTCTTGTTGTCGCTCACGATCTGTCATGCCCTGTTTGCGCTCGACGTTGACTCTTGTGTCACTGCGCTCGGTTTGCATGGCCGAGGAGAGTTTGCGGATGCGGAATTCGCGCTCGGCAACTGCGCGTTCTTTCAAACGCTGGCCGGAGGTGGTTGGGAGGGAGCTGCCATTTGAAGGTGTGTCTGTACCAGTAGCATCCCCGCGAGCTTTTCGCGCTTCGGCGGCACGAACATGTCGTTTTCCTGTTAAATGGCTTTTATAAACATTCTCATTCTTAAATTCCTTTTCGCAATCTGGACACCAGGTACCCTCTCCAGTTTCTTCGATTTGGGGACCGGATTCCTGTAAAGATTGTTTCGTCCATCCGGGCACCTCGTCCTTCTCCCAGACATCTTCAAACTCACGGTCGAAGCTCGCAAAAAGCTTTTCTAGATCCTCGAGTGGCTTCGTCCTCCGCATGAACCTCTCCAAGTACTGTGCGAGCGAGCCGACATAGCGAAAATACTGATCTGTCATTTTATCGTGGTATCGAATGGAAGTGAAAGTGTCGAATGTATCGAGATACTGAAGATATGTCAGGCGTCTTGTGCCCTTCACCCCCGGTAAGTTCAAGTAGTCTTCATGTAGCGTGGTCAGGTCAAAGAATCTGCCATAGCCTTCTTCACCAGTGAACATGGCGTCGATTTCTGAAGCTGCAGCCGCGTTTTCCTCTGGAGACCGCCGCTTGTACGCTTTCTCAAGATTCTCGACGGGTTCATTAGGATAACGGCGGTGGAAGTCCTTGATAGATGTGAGCTCCTTGTAAAAGCTCTCGAAAGGGTCGCCGGTGGATATGGATTGAATTTCGCGGGTTCGTTCGCCTTCACCGTCTTCGTATATCTTGAGAAGGCGTGTAGATTGATCTTGAATGTGAGAGAGGAATCGCGCAATTTGGTGGTCACGACTAAGGCGATCGCGGATCTATACGGACAAATTTGTTAGAGAGAATAGTGATGTTGTAAATATTGAACATACGTGTTTTGGCTCTTCGAGGACGCGATCCGCGATTGCTTGCTCTAACCTCTCGAGATCCTCATGGAGGACTCTCTGATCTTCTAGTATCATAACTGAAGCGTATTAGAATTTTATTAAGACTGATATAATACAGACCCAGGGAGATGGGGAAGCAAACTAATGCTGGCTTCTGGAGGATGAATGGAATGCCGTTTCTGGTGACCTGCGTGTAGGTGAGGTTCAGAATCAAGCGGCGAGGTTTCGCCGAAAATCTTGCCCAGAGCCTGCAGCTCCAACCACCATCTTCAACCTTTTATAGCTTGTTTGCGGCAACCTTGCTGTCTCTGGAATATAGAACTCGCTACTGTCGCATACGATTGAATCATTACTTGCGATTTCATTGAACAAAATGGCGGAAGGGATCGATCGCAAAGCGGAGGGTATGTTACGCGTCTAGAATGAATTAACATGATCTAACGGAATTGCAGAGAAGATGGAGTTCTCTACCTCTAAAGAAGTTACAGTGTGGGTTATATCGATGTCTGAAGGGAATATACTGACTTGAATTTATTAGTGCGCCAACATGTAAGACCAAATGTTAAGAGTGTTCGATCTAAAACTAACTGGCCTTCTCAAAGTCGAGGCTATGCATTTAAAGGGTGAGCTAAACTGAAAAAGTTCCTTAGGCATTGCTAAATGGATAACAGAAAATCTTCTTCGAGGAATATACGCATACGGTTATGAATCTCCCTCCGCAGTTCAGTCCCGTGCCATCGTTCAGATATGCAAAGGCCGAGACACCATCGCCCAGGCGCAGTCGGGAACGGGAAAGACGGCTACCTTCTCCATTAGTATTCTGCAGGTCATCGATACAGCAGTCAGAGAAACTCAAGGTTCGTTATTAAGGTAGTATATGAAATGACCACAGGCTAACAAGCATGTAATAGCCCTCGTTCTTTCACCCACACGTGAACTTGCCACCCAGATTCAGTCTGTTGTCATGGCTCTCGGCGATTACATGAATGTCCAATGCCACGCTTGCATTGGAGGAACAAACGTGGGAGAAGATATCCGTAAGCTTGATTATGGCCAGCACGTTGTGTCGGGAACACCAGGGCGCGTCGCAGACATGATACGTCGCCGAAATCTCAGAACCCGTCACATTAAGATGTTAGTCTTGGATGAAGCCGATGAACTTCTAAACCGTGGTTTCCGAGAGCAAATCTACGACGTTTACCGCTACTTACCACCCGCCACTCAGGTCGTCGTAGTTTCCGCCACCCTTCCCTACGATGTACTAGATATGACAACAAAGTTCATGACAGATCCAGTTAGAATCTTAGTTAAGCGTGACGAGTTGACGCTGGAGGGCTTAAAGCAGTATTTTATTGCCATTGAAAAGGAGGAGTGGAAATTTGACACTCTCTGCGATCTTTACGATACTTTAACCATCACACAGGCCGTCATCTTCTGCAACACACGCAGAAAGGTGGACTGGTTGACTGACAAGATGCGAGAGGCCAACTTCACCGTATCCTCAATGCATGGCGAGATGCCGCAAAAGGAGCGTGACAGTATCATGCAGGACTTCCGTCAAGGCAACTCGCGTGTCCTTATATCTACCGATGTGTGGGCTCGTGGCATTGATGTACAACAAGTTTCATTGGTTATCAACTACGACCTTCCTAGTAATCGTGAGAACTACATCCATAGAATTGGAAGAAGCGGTCGTTTTGGCCGCAAGGGGGTTGCGATCAACTTCGTTACTAGCGAGGATGTCCGTATCCTACGTGACATTGAATGTAAGTTGACGGTTATGCTTCATGGAAATAACTCACTAATTCTCTTTAGTATATTACTCAACTCAGATCGATGAGATGCCAATGAATGGTAAAAGCCAGGGCTACTAAGTTACAAAGATGATGCTAATACACTACAGTTGCGGACCTACTTTCTTAGCGTATTCATTAGGCGGCCATATTATGAGAACAATACTGCGAGTTGTATGGCCCAACGGAGTCGGCGGTGTTCATTTGGCGGTCATTCAGGGCAAAATTAGCGTGGAGGAAATGGGCATTGTAGCCAAAAAGTCCGACCCCTCCTTCGATTTGGATTCCTAGGATACTGACATGCATTTTGGCCTTGTAGTTTGAGAGTTTCTCGACCCAAATACCAAATTGACCAATGTTCTTATTGCTCGTCAGCATATGCCTCGTCTCCGACATCAATGGAAGAGTGGGCTGGAATAAGCCGCAAATTTGACTAACGGAGAGTTTCATTAAGACCATCCAAATATCGGTCCTTTTTTAGTCAGCTAATCAAAGCGCCTAAAATATCTGCTTCAAAGACCCTACAGAGCAAAGACTGTAGGACGGGGTTTGTAGCACATATTTTCTTCCTCTCTTACGTTATAATTGCAGTGCCTAGTTGATTGAATCGACGAAATGTGTTGCGGATCACCGCATGTACTTCTCACCTTTTAGTTCCTTGATCGTATTGGCGAACTTGGTCAGTTGCGTAACGACTCGTATTTGGGGGAGTTGGGGTTGAAGGTGCTGGGATTTATGCGCGCTTCTTGGTGGATGTGGATGACATGCGAGACGGTTTTGCCTTAATATCTATTCTTTTTCTGATTAGATACATGGTATCCTAGAGAAAGAAGGCAAGTCTTGGGTTTGTAAACGATGTTACCCTACTAGTACTGCCGAGAGTCATAAACCAAATATAATGCGATGCTTAAACGCGCTTAATCTGGCGTGAAATTGTATTCGGTTTCGCATAATGGCAAAGGTGAGCTTAAAATATTCGTGTAGAATAGCTATCCAAAATACATCAACCCGAATTTCTAGGTCTAATGGAAGACCTACCTACACCAATGCCCCCTAATCTAACCCAATACCCTCCTCATGATCTCATCCAACTCCTCTAAACAAATCCTCTTCGCGATGCTAAGTAATTGCACGTGCTATCTCCCCCAAGGGTCTGCAAACCAATGCGCCGTGAATGTATAGCTACACAACGATCAAAACACAACTCTTTCTACTCTAACAATCCAATGTCCACTAGCAAAATCTAGAAACTCGGCCCTGACTCCATCTCCGTCCATCCGCCATCTGTCTCCCAGGTCCCTGCCTTCGTGTAATCACCCGAGCTACTCCCGCTCATAAAAGCGAAGCGGAAGTACTCAGGCAGTCCTTTGCTATGGCGAGTCCAGGTGAAGGAATTCTTGCCCGCATCCTCATAGCCGCGGAAGCGCTCAACGTCGTTAACGAGCACGCTCAAACCGTCATAGTACTTCGGCAGCGGCAACGGCCACTCGAACGTGATGTTCGGCGGCAGAGACAAGCCGAAGTTGTTGTGGATGATAGGGGGGAGGATGAGGGGGAGGAGCGTGCCGAGTTGCGCATCGCCGCGCAACTCGTCGGGAGTCTGCAGGATGCTGTCGAAACCCCAGCGTGCGATGCCGTTGATGAAAAGACCGACTAGGATGCCTTGGAATAGCAGGCTAGGCCGTGTTTGCATGGATGTGCCAGGGACTAGTAGCAGTGCCAGGATGTAATGGTGGATGCGGACATTCATTTTTGGTACGGCAACGAGTCCAAGGAGGCTCACCACGAATATTCCGTAGATTGCGAGGTATTTAGGTAGGCGACCTTCAATGCGCAAGGCCCAGGCCTGACCGAGTGCAATAGAAAAGAGCGAAAGTACAACAATTACGAGCGCTGGAACAGCACCGGGCTGTTGTTTGATATCATGCGGTGTCAAACGCTGGATAGGGATCTTGTCGAAGGTATAGTTGTTGAGCGCGCCAACCCAACACCCACCAAGCCATAAGATGGTCTTCTCGATTTGCGCCTGCAGGCCCGCTTGTTGACGACGTACGCAGTATTTATAGACGGCGAACATGCAAAAGGATGCAGGAAGAAAGCGGCCAAGTGCAATGCTAATAATGGCATAGTAGTCGGTCAAGTTCGGTGGATCCGACGCAAGAGCGACATGGAAGAATATACCAATGTATACAGAAGGGAAGAACACGGCAGGAGACGTCGTGAACAAAGACAAAAGACTAGTAAAGGTGAGGGAGACGGCAAGAAGAGGCCAGCGGAGATCGCGGCACGTGGATGCAGTCCCCTTTACAAAAGAGAAGGACTTTGGGAAATACGAATCAAAACCAATGCTGCTGATATGGTTCTTCTTGACGCTTGGGAAGTTACTCTGCTCTCCTACCAGGGAGACGACTCCGCAACCACCAATTTGGTCACTGACAAAACCCGCATGGATTGCGGCGCCACATATAAATGAGTCCCCGCGATATATGGTATCTACAGGGCTGTCGCGACTATCCCTAGGTCCGCCTATAACAAGAGGGCGATAGTTGATTTCCTGGTTACCAACGGCATGTGGGTTTACGACTTCAACACGTTTGCAATTGGCAGGACAGCGGAAGGTCATTGAGCTGTTGTCAAACGGACGGCAGAGATCGCCGTTCAGCCCACATCCATTGCCATCGGACCTGAGACTTGAATCAATTTATATCCTATGCATCGATACCACAGCGCTTACCAGAACCGGTCCGTACATCGAATCCTGACGGGTGAACCATGTCCTGGAATATCGCTAGCAAAAGCAGACTTGTGCAGGACAAGACTGAATGCTGCAAGCCAACATATGTAGAAAAAAATCAATAATACAATCTTCTGTTTCCGCTTGGGGAAATAGTTATCGATGAATTGGATGGGAGCGGACTGGATATGAGGAAAGAATGGGCGGATCTTCCACGGCCGAGGCGGCTGCGGGCCCTTCACCCATTTGGCTACTGCTCTAGAAATCCGCCGAACGCGTGGAGGTATGTATTTAAGAATCGGGGAAGGTTCGTAGTACTCGTAGTATTCTTCATCAGAAGCTTCCGAACCTTGGATCAGTACAGCATCAGCCATAGTTACAGAGCTCCCGGAGCTGACGCTGGTTGCCTCATCGCGATACTGATGCGGAGGGGCTCCTTCATCGTCAGATCCTCCCTGAGGCCCCATGTCTAGAAAATGTCGGAGTTCAAGATGGCTGGATTTGGGAGACAGGATGGCGAGGCGCACAGCGCGGAAGTGGGCGGATGAAGAAACGGGATTTTGGAGGAGCGGATAGCTATAGACAGCAAGGAGGCATATACGTATACACTAGACATAAAGAAGCTCAGGAGAAGGAGTAGTGAGGTATGGGTGTGGGTGTGGGTGTGGGTGTGGGTGTGGGTAAGACGTGGACATGGGAACGAACGTGGGTTGCGGAGGACCACTGTCATCCAGTACCTGCAGAGCGTGGGGAGCGCCAGCGCCGTTCGGCTCAGCCTTCAGCCCTGTCCCGACAAAGCGCGACGCGGCACGACAAGCCGATCAGCTTTGCTGTCAAGCGGTTCGCTCTTTGGGCGAAGCGATTCATAGGTGTCTAATAGGCACGCGATGGACACACGCTATATGTATTCCACGCACATTTTACAGCTTGGCTTTATCCACACCCTCTGGCCTCGCTGCGCGGTAGTGCTGCTGGTATACGGGCGTGTGCTAGGGTACTCATGAGTCGTCATTGATTAGAAATGGACAGTCTTATCAAGCACTATCGCAGCATTGTGGAGAGCGGACAAGATGCGGACCAGCCATCCTGCCATCCTGCCATCAACCCATTTCATCATTCTCTTCCCACATGTCGCAATAGCCCTCCTCAGCATCATTCCATTCAAGTATAACTATGGCGGCTAATACGCTACCCGAACCTGTGGACTTGTCCCACCATCTCTCGCGGAGTACCAAGGCCCGGGAAGCATCCAGCATCAAGCAGTTCTACAAATATTTCCTCATCCCTGGCATTGGGCAATTTGCAGGAGGTTAGCTGCCCTCTGTACCCAATTTGTAAACCCCACTTACAGTCCTTCCAGGTCTTCCGAATGCAAATTATTTTCCGTATGACACTCTTGAAGCGAAGGTCGCGCTGCCGAACCGATGGGAACCCACACCTAATAGGTCGGTCGACCCTCCGTCTGTAGAACTATCTTCCTCTACCATCTCCGACGCTCCTCCCTCTACACGTGTTGTAGTGCCTCACCTCTCTGGAAATTCGGACCCTTTGCGTACCATTGACATTACGACGGCTCTGCAATATGGCACTGCCCAGGGATATCCATCGTTGTACTATTTTATTCGCCGGTTTACCTTGGAGCATCTGCATCCAACCATCCCATATAAAGGCGGCGCCGAAGTACTCTTAACTTGTGGTTCTACCGATGGATTTTCAAAAACCATCCAGGCTCTGAGCAATGAATGGTCCGAGGGCCGGGATCAGGTCAGCGAGAGGCCAGGTTTGCTAGTGGAGGAGTTCTGCTATATGAATGCTGTACAGGCTGCTAGACCGAGAGGCCTTAATATTGCCCCTGTGGCCATTGATGACGAGGGTATGTTAGTAGCGGGGAAGGGGGGGTTAGAAGATGTGCTGGAGAACTGGGATTTTTGCAAAGGCAAACGGCCGCATTTGATGTATACTGTTACGTGAGTAATGCATGTTTCCGAAAAGGTCTCTATCGATGCTAACGTTTCTTAGAATTGGGCAAAATCCTACCAGCGGTACTCTAAGCATCCAGCGGCGCAAAGAAATTTATGCTCTTTGCGTCAAATATGACATTATAATTATTGAAGACGACCCGTACTGGTATCTTCAATTCCCATCTGCCTCGTCTGTTCCTGTACCGCCTCCCGCAAAATCCTCCGGTTTCGAATTTCTCGATTCCCTTATTCCGTCTTATCTCTCACTTGACTACCAAGGCCGGGTTGTCCGGCTGGATACTTTCTCTAAAACGGTCGCTCCTGGGTGCCGCCTAGGTTGGATAACGGCACAACCAGCACTCATTGAGCGCATCCTTCGTATCACGGAAACAAGTACCCAGCAGCCTTCCGGCTTTGTGCAGTCTATGATTGCTGAGCTTATCATTGGTCCGCAAGGCCACTCTGACGGCGGTCGAGGCGGTGCCGCAGATGGCAGCGGGTGGAAAGTCGACGGATGGGTACGGTGGCTTGAGGGCCTACGCGGCAACTACGAGCGTAGGATGCACAGCATGAGCAATATTCTCGCTTCTGGGAAGCACTTGGTGAAAGCTGGTCGACGGACCTCATTGAGCGAGGTGGCCTCCGAAAACGAATGGGCAGTCGTCGAGAAAACTAAGATTTACGATTTTGTCCGCCCTCTCGGGGGCATGTTTCTCTGGGTTCGCTTCGATTTCCAGACACATCCTCTCCATAGCCACGTTCCTCTACCTCGCCTCGCGCGAGCTCTTTGGGTGTTCTGGACTACTAAACCTTACCTTGTGCTTGCAGCCCCTGGCACAATTTTTGCGCCGACGGAAGAGATTCGTGAAAGGGATGCCTGGCAGTGCTTCCGGTTGTGCTTTGCAGCCTGCGATGAAAACGAGCTAGAGAATCTCAGTCACCGATTTGTTGATGGAGCCCAAGCCTTCTGGAGAATTAAGAAAAAGGAAAAGATTGATGAGTTATTGAAGGATGACGAATCCCCGGCTAGCGCTACCGCGGAAGGCGCGGATTCTGGGTTAGCGATTTTGACAGGATTTTGTTGAATCTCTCTACTTAAGAGGACGCTTCTTTGGAATAGCTATCGGATATAAATGGGTCGGACATACACTGCGACAGATTCCATGGTTCTGGTCTGTCGAGTTGATGATATGGAGTAAGCTGGAAAGTACACGCAATCTTTGTTCAAAGTAGTAGTGGCCTATACTAAGAGTAGAGATAGAATGCCAGATGCAGTCATTTCCGAGATTCTTGAGTGAGTGTCAAAAACTGCGTATTCCATGATAATAAGCAAGTGAATCACTCCTAGCAAATTCCAAGCTTATGTTTATGCTGCCTTATGAAATTCTTGTTTCTAAATATCTGAATTGGAAGATTTTGAGGTCTAGATTTCCAGTGAATTTCCGTATAGCCTGAATTTCCTCTTGCTAGCATCGAGCTGATAATCGATAACGAAGCTGCATAGGCCTACGCCACAACAGGGCACTCTCCCTATGTCAACGACGCGCCTGAACTTCAAACTGACATCAATTACTATACAGAACACAGAGCTCTATCGAATGAGGATCTCTAAACTAATATCTTCAAGATTCTCCCGGAATATTCCACATTTCACGTTCTACAAGCCACTGAGACTGTTTCAGGTGCTGGAGCAAGTTGCGGAGGTGACCGTGATATGCACTCGAGACTATCCTAGAACTGGAGCTACATAGAGAGGTTATAATAGCTACGGAATGTATCCAGTCTCAGGGCTGCAAGGATAAAGACATTTCTCGTATTCACATTCGCCGCGGCCTAGCTTCTCTATGACCATGCTTCAGTCATCAAGAACTCAATATCGATAGGACTCGGACACAGCTATCCTCCATGTTCACAACGACTACTATATTATAACATCTTCCATAAAAATTATTCTAAAACACTAACCAAAAAATTAACATCTCTAGCCAATTAGGAGCCATACTCTTTACTAATGGTCCCTCGGATGTATACGCCACCACTCATACCCTATGCTTATAGCTAGTCTCTACCTGGCATCAATAACCTACCGGGCCCACAACCCCACAGTCAACGTGTAGCCGCGAATAATGTGGATATTATCGACAAACACGAAAAACCGCCCGAATCTAGCATAGGCCGAACCATGGAGCACAGTTCCTTTACTGTTCTAAGACCGTATCTCAAAGAAAACATGTCTTGAATTTTATGCCGCCGATCCATAATAAAGGTCAGATCTGAGAAACATATTAATGTCAAGTCAACCTGAATAACGGGAAAGACATTAACTCCTACCAACCGCTATGGAACGGCATGGTGTCTCGTAACTTTACGCTTCACTATGAGGCCCAAAAACGACTTGAATGCTCAAGGCAGCAGCTGCGTGTACCACCCACTAAAAACCACGGTCTCCAAAAAGACGCAAGTGCAAAACCCGATTATTTTTGTGCTCAACCCTAATGTGCTTTCCCTAGGCGACTGTAGTGTCTGCGTGACGATACTGCGAAGGCAGAAGCCCTTCAGTACGACCATTTGAACACGTCTCTCTATAGTGTAGGGTACGCTTGGCTACCTTCAAAGCATTCGGCTAATCGCAATCCTAGCGAATTCGAGGACCGGGATATCGGGACCTGTAGCTGTCTGGATGCTGCTGTGGTGTTCATTTGCAACATTCTGAACAAACCGGGGCTGATCTGGCCTGTAGCCTTTTGCATATTTCATACCATCAGCTTATATGAGGCTGCTTATGTGTCAATAACAAAAGCAAGTCTCCTTTAATTCCACCAAACCGAGTGATATCGGTCCCCATATCAGGGCAGAGACCCTCAAGCGCCGTCTCGGCTTCAGCGCTACGGCACGTTCGGTGTTGGTAGGCCAGAGGTAGGATTCATCGAGGTGGTGAAGCTATGAAGATAATCCGGACTACGATATTTTAACGAAATGATAGTGTTATCTAGATAGCCTGATATCCAATCTGACTATTTCCATATTACAATATGCCACGGAGATTAAATAAGTCTTATCGCCTAGTCTTCCTTTTCTCCATGCTCTAGTTATTTCTAGACACAAGACTCCGCCCGAGACAACCTCCAGTGCTATAGAAGATGTCATGTTTGTTATATTTACAGAGAATCTGACGACCATGCACGCGCTGCAGGAGCAAATCGTACCATGTTATCGTGGCAATATTTGCGGAGGGTAGTCAGCCAATCTAATTCTCATGGAGTACCGACAAGGGTGAGTACGGTCTTACAATGGCTCAAAGCACACGACAGTGGTCCAGACCCAATATGCAGGAACAAATTTAGCTTCTCGTCAGGGGCTTGAGATCAAAAAGCTTAGCCCTAATTTAGCCATCCGAGTGGTGGGTACTTATCGATTGGCTGATTGTCTCCTGTAAAAAGTTCCGGGAAATCGGGTTTCCAGCGCAGAAGGGCCAGCGTAGGCGCCCGCTGCATCCATTCATCATCTCAAATCGGCTGTCGCGGTCACAGAGCCAGCACCCGCTCCTGTGTTTGTATTGAAGGGCAGGTTTGCTGTTTCGCCAGCCGAGCTGCTCGCTCTTGATGTCCTTCCACATGCCTCTTTTGAGGGGATGGCCCGTTCATGATGTCGGTCGTATTCCTGAGGCATTTCTGGAAATTGGTATTGCGTGTGCTGAGCCTCTTGGTGCGACCGGAGACAACCCACAACGGCGATCGCTGGGGAATAGGGAACAGAGCGGTCTGCGCGAGCACGGGTAGCGGCGCTGCGCAGAGCCAAGTTGTCGCTTGGTCGCCTCCCTTCCAGCCTCTTTGGTGTGGTGGCACCGAGACGTGAGAGCGTCCTTTGGTGTAGCAGCAAGACACAGGCCAGCCAGCTGGATCAATGCAGGACGCTCAGCCTTCCAAATAGCATCACGGCTGGCCTGGTGCTGGCGGCGATGCATGGGCGTGGCGGGGTGGACGCACACGCCCAACGGCGCTGATGATAGGCGAAGCCCTTGCCAGACGGATCGTTTCAGCCATCCAAACGCAGAGTAGCGGGCGGCGTTGGACGATCAAGCCAGCAAAACCGCCGGCTAATTGGCAGGTTTCAGCTCTCACTGGCCCATTCCTTCATTTCATTCTTGAAAACACCAAGCCCGCTCGTTTCGTGAACCCTTTTTGCTACCCTTTGTATCCTTCTTACTTCCTCTCCCTTCAGTCTGTCCCTTGCGCTTTGTCACTCTTTTTGCCGGTCTCGAACCATCACCTTCTTTCCTGCACTGCTGCTGTTCAATCTTCCAGGCCCGGTGTCATTCCTTTCACTGAACATATCGTCTCTGCGCATAACGGGAAGACTATTCTTTTACTCCCCACCCACTCGTTTTTCTCTTTCTTGGGAAGTCCTGGTGGCTACAGCAACTTGCGATTCTGTCTTCACATTCAACACGGCTGCGCACGGCTTGATCTCTATCTTCACACAAACCTATATCAGAGGAACCGTGCGCACTTTGCTCATTCACTTGGGTTCCGCGACATTGTTGTTTAGCCATTATCGGGTCCGGAAGTGAAGGGGGTAGACTGCTAAGATTTTCAAATCTTCTATTCTTCACAATCTCAGTGGACTTGTCCCTCTGTCATTCTCACCCACCGCTCTCTTCTCTTCTTTCAACGGGACATCTCTCTATCAACCAGCACATCTTCCTATATCATGGCAATGTTTTCCAAGATGTCCAATCCCGTCGCGCGCATCGCTTTCCTCGTGGCTTCATTATCCGGCCTCTCCAACGCTTTCTGGCGTATGGATTGTCACTCGCGCACTGGTCTTGCTCGAATCGATCCTCTCGTTGATCCTGGAGTGGTATCCGACCACTCTCATGCAATCCATGGTGGTAACAGTAAGTCGCTAGCTTTTTTTTTTTTCCTCTTTCATGATGCGCGCATAAGGAAGAGGTCTTTTCTCAGCACGGACATGCGCACCGAAAGCTCCGCAATCGACCCCGGATTGTTTGAACTGCTAGTGCTTTCGTGCAGTTGTCCCGACATTTGCTACGCTACCTGTTTCATGCCCGCGGGGATTTCGCTAATGTTGACTTCAGACTTTGGCTTCACCACGACATACGACGATCTTATAAACTCGGAATGCACATCGTGTTTGGTTACGCAGGATAAATCTGCTTACTGGTAAGGGCTCCGGTCAGCTTCTTCAGGCATAATTTAACCGATTTGCTTGTCACAGGACACCTTCTTTGCATTTTATGTATCCAAATGGCACAACCGAAGTTGTGCCTCAAGTAGGCGGCATGCTTGCGTGAGTTCTATTGGAGCTTTTTTTCGGCCCCTCATCTAACAAAGCCCGGCAGCTACTACCTCCTCTACGGAGACAACATCCAAGCCTTTCCGAAAGGGTTTCAGCTCCTGGCGGGCAACACTCGTCTGCGCAACTTCACCGGACCGGTCCCGGATCCCCCAAAGTCTCTCTGGACTGCAGCTGAGAGCACCCAATTCGCTCTGTCGCAGAAGGCCATCGGATTCAACTGTCTAGATTATAGCAAAGATCCGGAAGCGTCGCTCTACCGTCACTTTCTGCCTGACAAGGCTTATCTTGACGCTAATTGCCTGAATGGGCTTCGTTTAGAGCTGATGTTCCCATCATGCTGGAATGGTAAAGATCTAGACTCTGCTAACCACAAATCTCACATGGCGTATCCAAATCTGGTTATGACCGGAGATTGTCCTTCGGGGTTCGAAACCCGTACTCCATCGTTGTTCTATGAAACTATCTGGAACACGTATGCATTTAATGGAGTGGAAGGCGAGTTCGTCTTGTCCAATGGTGACCCAACAGGTATGTGAGGTTGCGGTGCGGCTCGTTACAAAAGTTTCTAACATTTGACAAGGCTACGGCTACCACGGGGACTTCATCGCCGGGTGGGACGTTGATTTCCTACAAAGCGCAATCGAGACCTGCACAAACCCTTCCGGAGAAATCACCGATTGCCCACTGTTCAACATCCAGACTCAGGCTGAAGCTGCACAGTGTTTACTGAATGTTCCTAGCGAATTGGAAAATGACAACTGTGCTGGACCGGTTGATGGGCTTTGCGGGAATGTGCCTATCCAGTCTGGCCCTCAGGAGGCAACAGCGCTTTCACCGGGAAGTACAGCCGCCCCAACAGGTGGAAGTTTAGCGCCATATAGCACTCCTATTGTCACACCGTCAACTCCTCTCGTTCCAACTCTCTCATATCTGTCGCCAACGGAAGCCGCGACAGACTCTTATGGAGGCGGTATCTCGATTGCTGCTGTCAATGTCGGTCTGGAATCAGATCCAGCCACAACTGCCGCGCCTTCTGCAGCCTCAGAGCAGCCAGCAGGGCACATTGTGTCGACAACAATTTACACTAGCAACGGCGCGGTATATGAGATTGCTATCGAGGAAGTGGACATTACGGTGACGGCGCAGCCTACTCAAGCGGCGAAGCACCGTCGACATACGCACCACCGCCGCCGCGGAAGCCACGAGCATGGGCTGCTATAATATCGAGCAGGCTATCTTGTTTCGCTACACTTTTGCATAGAAGCCGGCGTTTGCAAGTTTCCTTTCTTGTTTTCTTTTATAGCAAGATACCAATGTAGGCAAGGCCAGGCAATTACTCGAGTATTTTTTATTGTTTTTGTGCATAGTTCTATGTATCGTCGCGAGGGCTGCGCCTGCGGCGGAACGAAACCTTGGTTTTGTAAGACAGCGTTCGGACTGACCGACAAAAGCGGTCGATAGAAAGAAGCCAATAGAACATTATAGTAAATGTTGCCCCTGAACATCACCGGTCTGCCTCGTGGTTGCCTTGCGGCGCCGACGCAATCAGTTCCTTTCAGCCTCATGCACACAGTTCACGAAACGGCGTGTGAGATCATCTCGGTTGATGACAACACCATGCAGTATCACCACTCCATCCTCGCTATGCTCCCAGCATCTTTTGAAGCCACTTTAAGCCCGTAAGACTGAAGCAGTTGCGGCTTTTCTTGTCTATACCGTTATCAGCTGAAAGTTATCCCTTGCCTAGGGTTTCACATGCGATGACGGCTATAATGCAGCTTACTCGTTCTAGACAAGCAGGGGTATCTTCAAAGATCTTCACGACAGCCTATGACGATTAGCACAACTACTAACTCCAAAACAATGCACTACTGTTGTTACCTTCCACCCTGTACTTCTGAAAAGATGACTCTTAATGACTAAGCTCTGTGGCTCAGAGAATGGTGGCGAGTGGCGAACCCTCCACAGTAGTTAATAAATATCTGCTATTCATGAACGGTTACGGTTTCTAACACCACATGACCAGCATAATCCTTCCAGCTGGGAAAAACAGACGAGCCTCTACAGAGCCTCGCAGTTCCCGAATAGGGCCTCACCGGTAGTCAATTGCAGAATCCGGCTTGTCCTAACGCATACGGCACAGCACTCGCATCCTGCACGTATTCAGGGCTCACAAGATCCGCTTTACGCGCCTCCAGAACAAACCAAGGCAACTGAACGCAAAGGTTTCGTCTAATTAGGTACTGAAGTATTGATAAACTCTTTCTTGTGTCCACACTTAAAGACAAACGCGTTCCCGCCAAAGTTGCACCTCTGATTTCATAACAGGCAGCTTCTTCGTTCGTTTTCCGGTGACCAGCAAACAACTATTTCCTTACTTCTGGGTGACAAACTGATATATTTGGCAATTTTTACAGTCACTTGGTCCCGGAGCAGTTCCTACAGCTAGAGCATTGGAAAAGGGGTCTAAAAAAAAAAAAGAGCTTCACTACAGGCCGGTTCATTCACTTCACGGCGTGGTGATCGACATTTTCTAGTTACCGTTGGACAACGTCCGTCTCTTGTATATCACCCTAACGAAAAGCTAGACGTACAAACTCCACTAAACCACATTTTCCTTTCCCCCTTAATTACCATTTAGGATAGTGCTAAATGGATAGGATGGATTTTTCAAAGTTACGCATGGTTTTAGACACGTCTGAGAATGGCACCCAGTCCGATCTTACCAATCTCCCTTCAAACGTCCTTGAAGCCTTCATCCCAGGATACGGTCTCATTTCCAAATTCATTCTGGATGTGTTTGGCTTTGACGTTGGTATAGTTGTTTCAGTCGGTCTCATTCTGTTCGCTGCCATGACATCAGCAACCTATGTATGGAACAAAGCCTTCTCTATCTTTTCCCGATTCTATATGTCCTCGGTTTTTGTCGACGATGGGGATGACCTGTTTGACAGCGTACTTCAGTGGATCGCAGAGCAACGCATGTCGAAAATATCTCGCTCGGTCAAAGCGGTCACACGACTGGGCACCATTTACGGCGACAAGGGAGACGAGAGCGATGACGAGGAAGCGCTTGACGAAAAGGGGATCTTTAACTTCGGAAAATGGGCAGCTAAGCTCCCACCCCGCTACGAGCCTTACTTTGGTAGACACAGGTTTTGGCACAACGGCCGGCTGTTCATATTCGATCGCTCGCGCAGAGAGAGGGTGGTCAATCCGTGGTCGCCGAACAGGGGTGACGAGGAGCTCATTGAGCTGAGATGCATAGGACGGTCGACGAAGCCTATCAAGAGTCTGCTCAAGTACATAAAGTCGTGGTCGCTGGAAAAGGAAAAAGCAATGACGGTCATCCGGCGACCAGCGGGGAAGGATCGGGGACGCAGTGCTGGGTCATGGGACCGTGTCTCGTCTAGACCTTCCCGTCCGATGGAAACCGTGTCACTTGACCCTGAGCAGAAGATCAAAATTGTGGAGGACATCAACGAGTATCTACATCCGTCGAGCCCCCGTTGGTACGCCACTCGCGGTATTCCATATCGGCGCGGTTACCTCTTCCATGGACCTCCCGGAACCGGTAAAACCTCGCTTTCGTTTGCTCTTGCCGGCATCTTCGGACTGGACATATTTTGTATTTCCTTGCTCGAGCCTACTCTTACCGAATCCGACCTCAACCGACTTTTCAATAACCTCCCTCGCCGCTGTATCGTTCTGCTAGAGGACATCGATACCGCAGGTCTGGTTAGAGACGATAAGAGCGACAAGAAGGAGAAGGAGGTGGAGGAAGAAGAAGAGGAGAGGAATTCCAAGGGAGGAAGGAAAGTCCAGGAGTTGAATGTTAACGACCTAGCTAGAGCCCTTAAGTCGGCGAGCCGTAAGGATAAGCAGAGCGATGATTTGAGACAGGGAGTTTCGCTCTCAGGTCTGCTTAATGCTATTGATGGTGTCGCTACCCATGAGGGTAGAGTGCTTGTTATGACAACGAATCATCCAGAGAAGCTGGATGAGGCTCTTATCCGCCCTGGCAGGGTCGATATGCAAGTTGAGTTTACGCTCGCGACGCGCGATCAGATCAGAGATATCTTCATCCGCATGTACTCAAGCGAGAATGATAAGGCGCTGAAGAAGCGTGGTAAATCTGGTGTGGCAAACGGCGCGTCTAGGTCTGGTGTTAATGATAGCTTACGCGAGTTGCTGGGGATGGCAAACGGTATCAATGGGGTCAAGGGAACTAAAGGAGGGAATAATTTAGCTTACGACTACCCCTTCAGCCGCGCGGCCATAGACGAGGCTTCGAATCCTGAAGGGTTGAGGAAATTGGCCGATGAATTTGCTGAGCTTGTTCCGGCGGGAAAATTTTCGCCAGCTGAGATTCAGGGTTTCCTGCTGACACGAAAGAAGGAGCCGCATCGGGCTCTTGAGCAAGTGGAGCAATGGGGGGATGCTTTGCTAGAAGCTAAGGAAAAGAAGGCGAAGGTGGTCGGTGTGCAGTAGCCAATGACGGCAGATGCATAGGGGGGGTAGTATAACGCCGGGGTGCTGGGACAGAGATGGGGATAGAATGGCAATGGGACCAATATTGTAATAAGGCAAATGATATGATATATGTTAGGACGCGAGTTAGTATGAATATTTAGGGTGGCTGCTGTTACAAGAGTTGCGGTGATATTTGCGGTGATATTTGCGGTGACATTTGCGGTGACATTTGCGGTGACATTTGTGGATGGTTATTTCAGGCATTCCGGGATTTTTAGTGCGGACACGTTTTTTAATTTGACCGACTTGGCCTACATCACGGGAGGTGGACGGCTTCGGTCAACGTAAAGGGCAATTTGGCAGTCTCGCTTCGCATATCTGTGGCTGGGTAGTTGATTAGATTCAATACGGGTGCATGGACGGGGAAGCAGGGGATATGGCCAATTAGGGGCGGCAGAGCTGACAAGTAGTGACTGCTCTGTGCTCTTTTTTTTTAACACGTGCTTGTACGAGTACGGGACTGGTGTGCTTTGGATAGGCAGCTGGCAAAGCTGAGTGGACGTGTGAGTGTGGGTGCGAGGGAAGCGGGCTGCATTCTGGTTTCAAGACGGCACGGGTAGAAAGAGGAGACGGCGTGAACGTGTGAGTGTGCATGCGGGGGAAGCGGGCTGTATTCTAGTCCAAGACGGCACGGTTAGAAAGAGGAGACGGCGTGGGAGGCGTGGGCAGCGGAGGAGGGTTGGCGCATGAAGGGCGCAGGAAGAAAAGGAAGCTTGGCACCGCCTGCAATTCCAAAGGCCATCTGCCAAATATTCCAGGGTCGAACTTAAGGGCCGAAGCCATGGTGGCATGTGCCATGGGGTAATTCCGGGCTGTCCATGTCTTTCCTATGCGACGGGCGAGAACTCTGGTGTTGTGTGTACTGTGTGTACTGTGTGTGCTGTGTGCACTGTGTGTGCTGTGTGTGCTGTGTGTGCTGTGTGTGCTGTAACAAGTCACGTACTGTGCCCGAGGCTTAAGGTCTAACCAACACCAAGCCTACCTAGGTATGCACCTAATCTTCACGACATCTCTTCTTCAACTCTTCGACTCTTCACCTCTAGCCTGCGTCCTTCTTCGACTCTTCGACTCTTCGCCTCCAGCCTGCGTCTCTCTCGTCTCTTTGGCCGAGTGCACTTCTCATTAGTGACCTCTCACTGGTGACCTCTCGCTAGTGACCTTCGTATATCGAAACAACGGTCAATTTATTCCGACTGCTGCGCCCATGCATCTGGCTCCTCTGGCTCGCCCAGCCTCTTCAGCCGCGCCTGGGGCCTGGCCTAGCTGGCTTGGCACTCCTCCGCGGCGAGTTTCGAAACGGTAAGTGGCCCCGCCAGAGAACCATGTCGGCCCTCGTGCTTGCTTGTCCTTTCTCGTTTGTTCATTAACATGCAGCCGAAAGCCTTCCTCCGTAGTAAAATGCGGCCGCTGCATCTCTGCCCTCTCTTGCGTCGAGCCGATATAAACTACCTACCTTACCCGCTTTTTTTCGCTCCTATGTCATCTTGGGCGCCCTGCCTATCCATTCTCTTTCATTACTATATCTTATAGACTTAATCTTTTCCTTGTTTCAATCTTTTCGAGCGAAGATTCCCAGGACCCCGCCTGCCCTAGTGCCTTTTTGTGAATCCCTTCAGCCCTACCGATTTATAACAACAGAACGTCTCCTTTGCCCCGCTTGTGCATTCGACTGGGTCCTTCATACACATTGGAACCAGCCGCATATACGCTGTCGGGATCGTCTGCTTTAAAAGCAGCCAAGACACCTGCCTCCCATGAGGCTGACAGTCGCGTCGTCCCTCTTCGCGCTCGTCGCGCTGGAGGTGACCGCGCAAGATACGACAGATGCATTTTCCTTTACGTCTGTACCTACTAGCACGGCAGAAATACAGCCGTCCGTTACTGAGACGGCGACTGGCCCAATAAGCACGTCTTCGGCATGTGCGCAAATTAGCGATCTTGTGATGAACTCGGAGCTGCAGTACCCATCGGTTCAAGCAGAAGTAAGTTCACAAAGGCGCGGGGAAAAATCTGCCTTGCGCTCCTGTACAAGGGATTATTATCAGGAATTGCTGTCAAGCCGCTTAATAACTCTAGCGGTTTGAGCATCTCTTGAAATATATCCGTAAATTCTGACTCCTCCTAGCTTGCGTATGACTGCCTTCTTTCCGTCCCAATTAGTTCCGATGCAGCGACCACTACGATCGAGAATTTGCTGCGAATGGTGCAATTTCAATCAACATTATCATATCTAAAAACGCCCCCAAGCGGATACGCGAATGATCCAGTCGATATCATTCAAGGGCTACAAGATATTCAATCTAATATCGACGGGGGAAAATATCAGGACGAATTTACCTTTGAGACGGATATTGCTGCATTGCTGGGAAAAGCGCATGATGGCCATTTTGCTTTTGAGGGTATGGCATTCAATGGAGCATTCAGGTGGAGGAGAAGCCGTCAAGTTGCTCTCATATCAGGCTCCCTTGACGGGAATGTTCCAAAGATCTGGGCGTTGAAGGATTTCAACAATTCTGCTGCAACTTACACGCCTTCGGCAGTTACCCAAATCGACGGTCAAGATGCGGTAACCTTCCTCCAGGACGAGGCAGAACTGTCGACTTACCATGACCCTGACACAAGGTGGAACACCATGTTCTATCTGCAGCCTTCTGAATCCTATGGCTATTTCACTAACCCTCGGTATTATCCTGGCCCTACTCTGAATATTACATTCGAAAATGGCACTACCCATACTTACATCAATGCGGCGGTTATTCAAGATCCCACCGCCTGGGGCTATATCTCAAGTGGCGAGACATTCTACGAGACTTACATCGTCCCTTCAACAAGCAACTCTAAATTCAAGAAGAGAGAAACGACCCGCCTTCCTACACTCTTAGAGCACCCACGTGACGTTTCGTTAAGCAAGCGCTATGTTCCTAACGCCTATCCTGAACCCTTCATCCAACACTCTGCATCTGATGTCCCGCTCGCCGGTTACTTCCTTAATCACCCTAATGTTAGTGATCTTGCCGTTCTTATGCTTCAAACTTTCAACACACAATCCGATTCCGACGCAGAAGAGTTTCAAATGGTGATCCAGGAATTCCTTGCCGAAGCCGTATCCCGCGGTACTAAAAAGATGATCATCGATGTCCGCACCAACGGCGGTGGTAAGATCTTCCTTGGATATGACGCTTTTAAGCAGTTCTTTCCTTCCACAGAGCCTCAGCTACAGTCACGGTATCGTGGTCACGATGCCTCAAATCTCTTTGGCGAGCAGATTTCCACGCTACAATTCAGCAGTCGCACTGGAGAGGCCTATACGAGCCCTTTCAATTATCATTCGTATGATGACAAGGATTTGAAGCCGTTCTCGAGCTGGACGGACATGTATCCTCCGGTGCAATTCAACGGCGACAACTTCACCGACCTGCTTCGATACAACCTCAGCGACCCACTGGTCACAAGCAGCGCCCGATACAGCATCGGGATCACAGTCACGGGATACAACGACCGCTCCAACTTCACCAAAGCGCCGTTCAGCAACGACGACATCATAATCGTAAGCCCGCCAACCCTCCCCCCCTTCCCCCCATCCA
>KV750843.1:0-22128 GCA_001692915.1 Glonium stellatum
GGGGGCTTACGTGCTCGGTCCCCCACAGCACGACCATGCCTTCCAGCAGCGAGGCGCTGGAGGAGCTCGCGCTGAGGAAGAGGTCCAGGTACGCGCGGGTGATGGGGTTCGGGGGGTCGCTGATCAGCGTCAGGCCGTACTTGGTCGCCGTGATGTCGAAGAAGCTCATCTCGCGGCGGATGTTGTTCAGCGCGGAGATCAGCAGGTCCATGGTGCGGTACATGGGGTGGAACTGCGAGTTCTGGGTCTGCGGCAGCCGGATCTTGGCGAGCAGCTGGCCGATGAACCGGATGTAGCCCCGCGCGTAGTGCCCGTCCTGCACCAGCCACTGCGACAGCGGCGCCGCTGCCAGCGTCCCGCACCCGGCGTGCGAGAGGAAGGGTTGCTGTGTCGCCTGCGTGAAGGCGGCGCCGCACACGGCCAGCAGGTGTGCGGTCAGCGACGGCACCAGCGGCGACGGCGCGACGTGCTGCGGCAGCTGCGGCGCAATTGGCTGGCCGTCACGGCTGCGCTTGGTGTTTGGCCCGCGCCGGTGCACTTGGAGGTTCGGGTTCGGGTGGGTGCCGTTCAGGATGCCGCGCGAGGTGTTGTCGGGGATGTTGGGGTCGATCGGCGTGCCTTCGGGGTTCTGGCTGCTCATGTGGGCTTGCGCCTCGGCGGAGCTGAGATAGGCCTGGCATTCTTGCAGGTGTTCAATCTGGCGGGTGGTGTTCTTCGCTCGGACGAAGCCGCAGTGGAGACATCGCACTTTGTTGCACTTGAAGGGGTCAGAAGAAGCAGAGAATCAAGGACGAAAAGACTACGGAGCACAGGGCAGGGCGGAAAAAGAAGCGGGTTTGACAGTGGCGGGTGGAAGAGGTGGAAGAGGCGGAAGATGAGGGAGTAGTCGGGGAAGCGGTTGATTTTGCACTCAGCAAAAAAAGAAGCAAAGAAGCAAAGAAGGGAGCGGCACCTTAGAGGGAGTGTCGGTGTCTTGGAATTCAGCAAAGGCGCGTCGTATATCGGGGTTCGCATGTCGTCCCATGCTGACAGCGGTGGTGATGATACAGCTAGGTAGGTAGTTGACTTTGTTGACTGATATGTTACTGTATCGAGTCGGGGTATTGTCAGGTCATGTAAAATTGAGGAGGTGAGAATTCGACACCGGTCGGGCCTAAGCCGGCTGACATAACCACAGGCTTTCCCCTCTACGCACACAGCGGCCACAGCGACCAGCCGAGTGGGGTCACGAGCCAGGCGTGGCACAACCGGCGAATGCGAGAGAAAAAGGGCGGCCACAGGCGGTGGCAGGCGGGCATAGCTCGTTGCTGGTCGCTGCAGCCAGTTGCTGGTCGTCGCAGGCAGTTGCAGGCAGTGGGAGGCAGTGGGAGGCAGTGGGCAGCCAGTGCGGGCTATTAGCAGGCCTTAGCAGCCCGTCGCCGTCCCGAAGCAGTCGGCCGCAAGCGTTAGCAAGCGTTAACATGCCTCAGCGGTGATAAAGCAGGTTCTCTTACGTGTATTCTTGGGAGCGCCGTATTTGCCGCCGTTTGCTTTCTGCGACCGGTATCGCCTCCAGTGCTGCTTCCTGCACCGCGAATTCTGACTAACCGGTATCGCCTCCAGTTGCTGCTTCCTGCACGGTGAATTCTGACTAACCGGGATCGCCTCTAGTGCTCCTTCCTGCACGGCGAATTCTGACTAACCGGTATCGCCTCCAGTTGCTGCTTCCTGCACGGTGAATTCTGACTAACCGGTATCGCCTCTAGTGCTCCTTCCTGCATGGCGAATTCTGACTAACCCGGCCCGATCCAGCTTGGCGTTTGAATCGATTCGAAACCGTAACTGTTTCAACCGACAGATACCGCTGTCATCTTTGCCCGCTTGCCGCTGTGAGCTGTGGGCTGTGGGCTGGGAGCTGTGAGCTGGGGGCTGGGAGCTGTGTCCATGGGTAAATTCTATCATTCCATCGCATCATTCCATCACACCCCTTCGCCATGCACCGGTCGGAGAACACCACGGCTTCACGGCTTCCAGTCATCCCGCCGCCAGCAGCAAAGCTTCGTGGTGTCTTGGCAACCGCTTGATCTGAGGCCCTGGCGTGCCTGGCCACCGCAGCACTCAACCGCGACCTCGTCGTCAGAATACCGGCACGACGCCACTTCCTCCGCCAGACCATATCCCCTCATGTGTCTCTAAATTCGTGACTAATGCTCCTACCAAACGCCGCTAGCTGGATTGCCGACTGCTCTTCCAAGCTTAGGAGCGTTCATAGTCTCCTCTCAGATCGGACGACAAGCAAAAGAGAACACATCCAGCGCAACTGGCTGTATAGATCGACCGATTTATCTTTGCTGGGTCAGATGCGCTGATGGCTATTCCTACGACGGGACTCTTTTTTATGGGGGTAAACCCCCAAACCCCCGGGCTCGCTTCGCTCGATTGAATATCATCATCACCAACAGCTGTCGATCAGCTGCGCAGATCCAATGCCTCCATCGCGATGTGCACCCACTGCAGAGCTATCGATCAGCTCCTGCTAGGCAGGGCTTTGTGCAGGGCTTTGCGCACAACTTCGCGCAGGACATTGCTGCATAAAGCTTCGCGCAGAGCCTCCGTATGTGGAGGTTCGTACAAAGCCTCGTGTCGGACTTCAGCAGAGCCTTCCTACGCCAAGCATCCTACACAGGGCTTCGCGCAGAGCTCCAGCAGAATCCCATGCAGGACTCCACGCACGACTTGCCTATCCCCTAAGCTTCGTCCCCAAGGCTTGCGGGACCTTATGCAAGGCTTTACGCGCACGCAGACGAACGCAGAAGCTTGCGGCTCTGAATCCTTCTCTACCACGGCTTGTGGAGACGTGCGAAGGAGATCCACAAGAATTATTACAGCTTAGTGGAGCGATTTTTGCAATATCCGCAGAGGAGAAATTACCATAGAAATGAGGCGTAGGTGCGTGAAGTCCCACAACGGCCGCTTAAGTCTTGGATCAGGTTCTACTTTCAGCTCGCATTGGTCTAAATATTACTTAACAAGGGAAGGAAGGAGGGCCTCCCGTAGCCTAGGTATAAGCCAACCAGCCGCAGCCCAGGGCCTTCCTATCAACCAACTACCGGACCCTTAGAGGATACTTTTTTATAGAGAAATCACAAGAGAACCCGTCAACTTTTCCTTTCAGACTAGGACAGGATAGGAGGATCGCGGTAAGGCCCAGGCCACATCAAACCAAACTAACATAAACCAAATGTACGGCGAGCTCGTAGGTGAGCGCACCGCTAGAAAGACATTCAAAGCGCAGAGCGAGAAAGATCGGGTGTATTGAGCAAGAAGACTGCCTCTGCTCCCGATTCTCGCTGCGGAAGTTGTCGTCTATTTAATATGCAAGCTATCTTAAGCTGAGTCAGTTGGAGCTTACCAAAACGGTAACTAGCTGTGACTGAGAGAGTAGCATGACTGGCAACTTAGCTGTACGTGCGCACTACGCTCTAAGCACGTTATAATCGTTAATATAGCGGTATAAATTAAAAATAGCCTGGCCACCTATCTTTTATATATATATTTAAGTTTTCTATATTTATTAATCGACAGCTGTTTCCTTCTACTTGAATCCTGACAATTCTTAACTGTGGTGGTCTTCACCAAGGTCGTTGAGGTACGTAGAAGACGAAGAGTTTGATGAGATCTTGATATCTAATTACAGAGTATCTCCGCTCACTTTGCGTAAGAAAATTCAGCTTAGCTCTCTTCGAGGTGTTCATATCACGACATGCTCTAGGAATGATGTGCAGGCCGTTTACAATCTAAGAACGAACCAGCATTTTCGGTCTCTAAACATATCTTTAAACGGAACTTTAATCGATCATTAGTTTATCATCACATCGTCACAGCCATCATTAAACCAACCAGAACGCAAAACCCCAGCCTCACCCATCCACATTAAAAAGAGACCCAAAACCCCACCGTAAAACCCACCGCCCAACCCCAGCCATCAGCACCAAACCCCACTCCAGCCCTTAAATATATATATAGAAGGTAGACGGCTGGGTCACTCTTAATCTACACCGCCATATTAATGATCACAACGTGTTTGGAGTGTAGTGCGCACGTGCAGCCAAGTTAACAAGAATGCCGACGCTCAATATACGGGCGTGAAATGGGACAGCTATGTTTGCCGAGCCACGGCGTCGGGCATCAAAACTTAGATAAAGTTATTGGCATTGCCTTCCCACCCAAAACCCAGACCATTCAGGCGCATCCGTCATATAAATCATAGCAACTCCTACAACTTTTCAACAGCGTTATGCACCCCAAGCAGTTCCGCCTCCAAGTCCGGGAGGCTATCTTCCAAAATCTCAGCCACCTCGACAGCCCCTTCACTACCATCATCATCTTCCTCACTCTCCACCCCGCTCGCCCGCCTAGTTGAGCTATTCTGCACTGCACCCTCTTGCTCTTCGTACACTATGTCCACGTCCAGTTTCACAAGCTTCAGCGCATGCTTCATAATCCGCCGTATATCCTTCCTCACATCCTTCACCAATATCTCCAGATCCTTCTCGATGAACACGGCCACGGGTGGGAAGAGATTGCCGTTGCCAATCCGGCCCTGAATCGTATCGATCTGGCGGCGGTTTTTCTCAGTGCCTACCGAGCAAAAATCAGTTAAAGCAAACAGAAAGCCAAGTGGGAAAAGAAAACGGTGGCAGAATCAGAAGGACGTGAAATCGGGGGACGCAAAGAGGGAGACGGGAATGCGAACCATATTCCTCCGAAGCCGAGCGGTAGGCAGAGAGCATTTGCTTGAGGACGTAGCTGTTGTAGTTGTCCTCGGATGCGTTGCGGTGGATTGTCCTAGTGATGTTAAGTGCCGGGCTCGCTCCAGAAACAGTGGGTAGGGGAGGTTTGGCTACTCACTTAAAGGCTTTCTGTACCCTCCGCTGCGCGCGCTGCAGTTTGTATTTGATGTCTTGGGATCGAGATGATATAGATTCCGGTAATGTTGGAACAGCTCCAAGTGCTTGTGTAACACAAAATCAGCGGAGGCTCTAGTAAGGTGAAAACAGACAGATTTCTATCGAACGGTCGGTGTGGGTGAAGTGTGAGCACCTACATTTCATGGTAGTCTGAATCTCGCGAAACGCATTCTCAACAGTTTTTTCCACCGCTTTGAACAATTCTGGTATCTCTTCTTCTACCATTTCCCATTGGTAGGCCAGCTCTGTCCTCATCTTCCAGATAATTTCGCTGTTCCAATTAACATTACCGCGCTTTTCAGTATAGTGATGGCCATTATGGCGACACCAGGCGTTGTATTGCGCTAGAAGAAACGCATTAGTACTCTGAGCTGCATCACAATCGGACTGTGAGGTTGAAGTACTCCAATGCCACTATTGGGTTGTTAGTGCGGTAAGACATTTAGTCAAGTAGCGGGAGGTTTACCCCGTTCCACGCATCGCTCTTTTTTTCAGCAGCTTTTTCCCAATGCTCGTTTCGCTGCTCTGGCCTAATATGAGCGATTGGCAAAGATCTAGGCATAATTTATTACGCACCCATATATTTCAGAAGCTGCTCCTGAATGTCTGCCTGTAATTCTGCGGTTCTCCTTCTGATCCTCCTCTCTATCTTCGCAACGTGAGAATGATGTCGCGAGCAATTTTTGGCATATCGTACCTTAGATTCCGCTTCATCGATGCTCTCCAGTAGCTCCTCACGTATCATCTCAGGCATTGTAGAATTGTTTGCTTCTTGCAAAGTCTTTTCCATCCATAGCCTCGCAGAACTCAGCAAACTAGGAAGCTTCGACAGTAAGAAATTCTTTGACTCCTCAAGCTGCGACTGTGCGGTGATTGTGTGACAGAACCTGCGCACTTCCGGAATGCCACTAGCCTCAACAAACTGGGTGCGGCCCTTTCTTGCATGCTTCTCGTACGCTTTGTTAGACGCAGAAGACCTCGAGCGTCTTGTTTTCCACCTTTTCGGCATATGCACGTTGTAAGCCAGCCTTGACGAATTCGTTTCGAGCCTTGATCAAGAGAAATTCGCGTCTGGGCGGTGGTTAGTCATGTCGTCCCCTCTTTGGACCTTCTTGCATCTACGAGTCGTGGACATACTCGAGTTTCAGTAGCTTCTTAGCTTTCTCATCGCCAGTATTCTTTGCGAGCTTGATCTTGCGATCCAACTCTTGGAATACTTCTTTGCTGATGGGTTTCTGGGGCCCGCAGAATTTAGCCTTTAAAGTATCGAAATTTATTTCCTTGTAATAAAGGTCAGCCACTGGACCTTGCTCATGATAGACACGGAAGAAGCTTCTATATCACCTCAGTCTTGGTGCATATTACTGAAACGTTGAGGAAACGTCCTGCAGAATCATTCCATTCGTGGGGGATGTGCTGGGCGAGCGCTGTGTAGAGTGACGACTTCAGAGACTGGTCGCTGATGGCTCGAGAGATCTTGGCAATGATGAAGATGTGGTCGGCTTTCAAAAGATACCGCTCAGTGGCTCGTACCCTAGCTAGGTTTGTGTCTCGTAGACCTAGTTATTGTAAGATAAAGAGGCACGGTCGAGCTATTTTAACATACCCGGCAAATCCGCGAGAATAATTCCAGTCTTAAGTACCTGAGCGCTGAGAAAGATACTTTCAAAACTTTAGTAGTAGTTCAAAGAGATACCCGAACTTTTGCGTACCGGACAACCTTCGTAAATGGCCAAAGCCTATTTTCCATGAACTGTCCTGTCTTCTCGCAGCACTCTTCCGCATCCTGCGCTGTTGATTGCCAGATGCCATTTCTCCCTCCCTCAGGCCAGTGTAACTCTTGTATCCATTGCGAAAACGAATCGAGAGCTCTCTTCTTTGCCTCGTCGCTGTTATCACGAAGCAGCTCCTTCTTGAACCCCCTCTGATCACCAAACGCCGCTTCTAGTGTGGACCAAGCCAGCTCTGACTGTTCACAGCACTTTTTGTATTCCTCTGCATTAAGCTCCTGTTCCGCTCCAGGCAGGTAGAGCTGACGATAGTCCCATAGAAGTTCTCTGACAACTTCTTCGATCTCCTCATCTTCGAGGTATTCTACTTCGATTGTAAAGGGAGCCGTGTGGTGGGAAGCTTTCAGCCGATATTCTGTGATCACGGAGGTACAGGCAGTGCCACTGTCACTCTATTAACAATTAGACTCGTGAAGCAGGCACCAGGATCATAAATAGTGGGCCCAGATGAGAAAGGGCCTGTTGCTTACTGTCTGCGCTACTCCAGGGCAATGTAATAGAGAATTAATGACACTGCTTTTTCCTTGGTAAGGTTAGCATTAGCTCTTCCAAGAGCTTATTAGCCTACCTTCTCCCGAATCACCTAAAAGCGCAACAATTCTGGTGTCCGTAGCCTGAAAATCGCTCAGTTTTTGTGCATCATCCAGTAGTCTGTGGATATTGCTGCCGGATTTTGGTCGACAGCGACCAAGATCGCTTGCAAGGCTTTCAGCTATGTGAATGCCTCGGGTTAATTGTGCCTGAAATTGGGGCTTGAAAAATGTCCGGTTTGTTGGCGGTTTCTCATTGCGGACATCGTAAGGTTGCACATGTTCGTCAATACTAACTGTAGATATGTCTGAAACCCTGCTGTTAGATATATTAAGACTCCGGATTGCGGTTTCGGCGGCTTGAGACGGGCTGCTATCTCTGTGAATTCTATTGGGCTCAGGAGACGGCTGCGGGGTCGCATTGTAAAGGAGCTTAAAGTTGAACGGCGTGGTCCTAGTCCCTTGGTCATCCGGGCGGCCAAACACCTTCGGAGGAGGTGCCTTCTCTCGTGGCGGTGTAAGATAATGATTCTGTGCTACGGCAGAACCATCGTCGTCGATTGATAGAGAGGTAAAAAGATTTCGGACATGGCCGGGCGAGCCGTTCTCGTCTTGCGCGTCTGCTCCTCGTCCTTGCTTACGGTAAGGCGGCGTCCCTGGGCTCATATCAAAGCCGACCGATTGCTCAATTTTGAGGCTCAGAAATCACGAGTCCGTGAAGGCAAATAATTTAGCGCAACTTGAAGTAGAAAATGATTGATTGAGCCGATTACGATGGGACAAAAGCTCGTGCTAACCCCGCGGTTTTGAAGCACGTTGCGGAGAAGCGGGAACCGTGGGTTTCTCGCGCTGCGCCGCACACCTGCAGCGGCCATACGTGACAGCCCTCACAAATCCACCCAAACAGGGAACAATAACCAATCAAATTGAGAACCAAGCAAGAAACGAAAAGGTAGAGACATAAG
This sequence comes from Glonium stellatum, assembly GCA_001692915.1. NCBI lineage: Eukaryota > Fungi > Ascomycota > Dothideomycetes > Gloniales > Gloniaceae > Glonium > Glonium stellatum. Next base: position 8,235 of record KV750843.1, read on the forward strand.
ATGTAACATTTTCGGAACAAATGTTACAGGAGGAGACGATTTGCTATGGGACGAGATGAGTAATCGCCGTGGCACTTTATAGTTGTTGTAAGCGGGAAAATATGCTTAAAGAAGGCTCCGATAGGTAAGATGTCTTTTGAGTGCCTTATTTGAGATTAGGGTAGGGGAGGTGAAATGAAATTGGTGATGGCTGGCGCTTATCTGAGAGCGGCTGGTTATCGTGGCTTTTGTGGCGTTGTCAGAGATTCCTCGCGTCCTGTCAGCCTCGAATGCACGAATGGATTGCGTTGGTAGCTTAGTAAGCAGATCTTGGCGAGCGTCAACTAAAACTGCTGGCCTGGATTAAATACACCAATGATGACATCAGCGTTAGCGAGCTAGCCGTGCGGCTTTTCGTGCAGTCTCGCGCTGGCGGGCGCAGTCGGGCGCAGTCGGGCGCAGCCTATGGCCAACATAAAGGCGACCTTTTAGATGAGGAGGAAATGCAACCTTAGAACAAAATCAACCATTTCTGGATACGGGCGGGCATTCACGGGTCCCCTTTTCCACTCTCCGCTCCGCTGTCCTACTCGCCGCGGGAGCTCTCCGAGACAGCTAAATTCTCCGCACCAGTCGGCATGCTGGTGGACTCAATATATGTATGCAGTTGCACACCGAACCAGTGGTAGTCGCACGAACCTGTGATAGCGAGTGCAATGCTAGGACAGCTTAAGCTTCTAGGCCATATGGCCTAAAATTTCGGTGTGCAGCTGATCTAATGCCAGTCTTACATGTTAGCATGGTCAGCGTGAAGCCATCAGATGATGTCGCGGGAATACACCTATGCAGTCTTGCTATGCCATTCTACCCAAGCACCAAGCTGGGGGTATAGTATCAAATACGTAAAAGCGTTTAAAGAGGCTAAAACCAAGAGAACCAAGCATAACTAAGAGGCCGTCCGCAATACTACATCGTCATATTCCTAATGTGGAAGATGGATGATGGATTGGCCAACTGGCAGATGTCACACAGAGCAGATCTTTCGGTGCGTGTGACCTTGGCAACAGTCCTTTTTCTGCCGACTTGACTCCGGCAACACCGAGAATTGCCGATGCTGTAGTCATGATTGGCGGTTGTGACGCCATCTGGGCGGGAAGGTCTAGAATTTAGGGGCGCACACTTACAGGCGGGGCAGTAGATCGTTGCTTCAAAACCCAATCTTGCACGAAGCTTGGCTGATGCGGGGCGCGGAAACAACCGCTGGCAAAGCAGAGTGTTGGACGGTTGTGTTACTGTGTCACTGTGCTCACTGTGCTCACTATGCTCACTATGCTCGCTCAACTTTTTGTCGGTGTTGGATACACCCGTTATATCACCGGGATACTGGAGAGCCAGCTCTCAATAACTTCGCTGTTTCATTTTGTCTCGCAGACAGCTCAACTAGCGTTTCATATGCACAAGCAGGTACGGATGCATCTGCCTTTGCTTTTCTGCTGTCATCTCATTCGTGCACAGTTCCAGGGACGATTGTGGCCCAATTAGGAGATCCCCGCATCGCCCACGAGGTTACCAACTTTTCTACCAAGCTTCCGTGCGTGCAGATCACGCCTCCAAACAAGCAGCTACTCTCTAAGCCAACACCAGCGTGGCTCCAGCCATCCGTAGGCCCACTGCATCATCGCAGACAGGCCAGCAAACCAGATGCCGGTACCTGATCTAGCAGCTCAGGCCGAGGTGGTACCCTGCAGGAGAACCATGACCTGTGCCTCTTCGGCGAACAACCCAAAACGTACAAGCTCTGCGCAAATCTTATGCCTATTTGCTGCGTCACAGCTCGGTGCTCACTCACTCACCGTGTCTTTGCGGGCCGGAGTTTGCCCTGACTGGCCGTGTGCGAGCAGCTCTGTCTTTCTGATGGACTAACAGTCAACGCGATCAAGGATCCTCCCAAGGCAAAATGTTGTTTACTGCTGATCCTATAGGATTGATCGCTCATCAGCTCTCTCGCGTGACGGTACTGGGCGAAGCTGTGCTCCGATTTATAACCTGCGATCCCCATAAAGTCTCGTTGATCTTTAAGCTTTGCGTTACAGTTCCCAACGTTCCCATCAGAGCCGCCTTAAATATTCTCTTTGATGTGAATGGCCCTGTGATAACCATCCGCAACACGAACGAGCCTTCCGCATAATTTTAGGATCGATTTGTTACACTGGTACCCACTGGAAGCATGCTTGGTAACAGCTTGAGTACGGCCGCTTTGGCAGCCTTTGCGCTTCTATCCACGTTCGGCGACGCCGCGCCGGCAGCCATGTGAGCTTTGCGCGACGTTCTCTCTTGTATTCAGTCGTACTTACGTTCGAACAGAACGCCGGCTAAGCGTGGCGATACGCTTAAATTTGACTACAACGAAAAAGTCCGCGGCGTTAACCTCGGTGGCTGGTTCGTGCTCGAGCCCTGGATAACACCTAGCCTCTTCGCGGAATGGGCCAACGGCGGCGGCGTTGTCGACGAGTGGACCTACTGTCAAACGCTGGGTTATTCTGAAGCCCAAAGCCGTCTTTCTGCTCATTGGAATTCCTGGATCACCCAGGACGACTTCAATCAGATCGCCGCAGCTGGTTTGAATCACGTGCGCATTCCGATCGGATACTGGAGTGTAATCCCAGTCAATGGCGATCCGTACGTCCAGGGCGCGTATTCCATTTTGGGACAGGCGCTCGACTGGGCGCAATCCGCGGGTTTGAAGGTTATGATTGACCTGCACGGTGGTAAGCACATTCAATCATAACATCTAAAGAAAATCCCCATTGACCATCGCATAGCCAAGGGCTCTCAGAACGGCTTTGATAACTCTGGCCACTACGGCTCCATCGGGTGGCAACAAGGCGACACAGTGACCCACACAAAGAACGTGCTGAACAAGATCCGCGACGATCACGCTTCTCATCCGGCTGTCGCTGCTATCGAGCTGCTCAACGAGCCACTAGGTGGGAGTCTCAACATGGACGGCGTGCGCCAGTTCTACATGGACGGCTGGGGCAACCTCCAGGACTCTAATGTCGCAATCACTTTCCACGATGCTTTCCAGGGCGTCACGTCTTGGAACAACTGGGGCGCGGGCATGTGGGCGCTGATCCTCGACACGCACCACTACGAGATCTTCGACCAAGGCTCCGTTTCCATGTCGCCGAACGAGCACATCTCAACGGCTTGTGCCTTCGGTAGCCAGATGGCCAGTACCGGGAAGTGGACGATCGCTGGCGAGTGGACTGGTGGTATCACCGATTGCGCTAAATGGCTCAACGGCTTGGGCAAAGGAGCTCGATATGATGGAAGCTTTCCTGGTTCAAGTTATGTGGGGTCTTGCGCTGGAAAATCCACAGGCACCGTTGCAGGTTTGTCGAGCGCAGACAAGTACAATATCGGACGGTTCATCGAAGCGCAGCTGGACGCGTTTGAGATGGCTAGTGGGTGGGTCTTCTGGACGTGGAAGACGGAGTCTGCGCCTGAGTGGCACATGAAAGACCTGCTGGCGAACGGGTTGTTCCCCCAACCATTGACCTCCAGGAAGTGTAAGTCTGTCTTGTTAAAGCAGTCGCGATTTTCCTGATTTGTTTCGTCGTGTTGTTGCGATAAACGTTGAGATCTGATTATGGCTGACCAACAAGCAGATCCTGGCCAATGCAGCTGAGCTGCCTTTTCGTTCCACTAGTTCAATCTTATTTCTCTTAACCGCCGAATCAGAACACGATCGCATTGTATCATTCGCTTCTCTTAACCTCAGTTCTTATCTGCCCCTTCTCACTGCCAGCACTTATGACATTACGATTTACGACTGTCCCGCCTAGAATACCCAATCACTCGCTAGATCCCGAAGTACACTCATGTAATTTTCTTGTCTGATTTACGAGCTCGAGACAATATATGGGAAGCGCGCTTAGGGAGGAAGGTTCAATGTAAATAAGGAGGAAGCGGAACCTGGTGTGTTGTGAGACAAGGAAATTTGACCGATGTGCCACTTGTATTTCGCGTTACATAACAGCGCACTGAGCGCAATTTCCCCATCCCACATCACCTGACTGCGACCCATGCGCGATCGCCTCTGCCCGAAATTGTTCTCAGGTGTTGAGGAGCAAAAGGCGGACAACGATGCGAGGGCGCTGAAGGCTGTCCGCCAGCTGAAGCGCCGTCCTCTGTCAGACAGCACATTACAAATCGCGCGTGGTAATAGGCGTGAAGACACGGCAAAAAAAGCAAAATGCTGGCGAAATGCTGGTGATATAGAATCGTAATGGTAATGAAAGGATAAAATGACCGCATGAGTAGAGATGGAAGCACGCTGACAGCCAAGACTCAGATGGACATTCCCCGTCCGTCAATGTAACAAGGCCGGCCCGTATTTCTTCAACGGCTTACCCGCTGGGCTGCATGGCGGTCGAGCAGTTTGCGTCGGTTGGCCGATGCCGAGACGGGGTTAAGTCAATATTGTAATGCAGATTTTGCGGTGGCGAACCTTGTCCAAGCAGCGCTGTCCGGTGGTTGCCTATTCCTGGAGATTAAGAATGCTACAAATGGCGCCAGGGCTGAAGCAGCGGGCGAACGAGAGACCCTGCTGAAGAATCCGTCGAGGATGCCAAGCTTTCTCTATACGAGCCCATTTATTTGACCGACGGACTGCTGGAGGTGGCCATTGGCTCGCTGTCATGGCACCATCACCGAAGGAATCTAAGCTCTCGCTTGGCGGGGAAAGGGGCCTTGCCATTGGGCGTCACGCTAGGCTAACGCAGGAACGCTGTCGCGCATCCTGACCTGAATTCACCCGAATTGGATTGGGATAGGAGTAACCTAGCTTGGTCGTTAAAACCCCCCGGATATCTTCTCGCAGCGCTGCCTCTTTCTCACTTCTTTCCCACCCACCATCAATCTCTGCCTTGTGCTCACCACAGAAGCAATATTAGCTTCAGCCGCTCTTTCCTCTTAGCAGCCTTGCGCGCAGTCACTCATTCTAGAACAACCCATAAATACACCGTCCTTTCCACACACCACCCTTCAAAAATCACGTTCTTTCGCACAGGCATCTAATATTGTAATTTCGACCGACTTCAAGAGCACTCTTATTCTCCACCTTTTGGAATATTAATTCAGAGTAATCGGCACCTCAATCACAATGTATAGCAACGATTTCTCCCTCTTTGCCCTCTTCACGGCCGGCCTCGCTGCCTTGACTTCTGCCTACCACGCTCCAGTTGGCAACCCAGATGGCAACCCAACCGCCCATCCTGGTCTTAATGAGGTATGTAGTGCAGAGTTTTCGCCTATGAACAGTTTGTATTTTCAGCGTCCCACAAACCATGCAAAAAGCGCATTCCACTCCCGCGCCTGGCAACCGAGCCATACCACAGGAGTGAACATCACATGACTAACAGAATTCCAGATCGTCCCAGTCGGCAAGCCTTATGCCATTACCTGGAACCCTACGACCACCGGCACCATCACCATCCTCCTTCTCCGTGGCCCTTCAACCAACGTCGTCCCGCTCGGCGCGCCCATCGCCTCCGGCATCGACAACACCGGCACCTACGAGTGGACTCCTCCCACCACCCTCGAGCCTGATACCACCCACTATGGCATCCAGCTGATCGTTGACGCAACCGGCCAGTACCAATGTAAGCCATCCCCCCAACCCCCTCCCCACCACCACCAACAAACCTAACCCCCGCCGCAGACAGCCCACAATTCGGCATCTCCAACCCCAGCTACGCCGGCGCCTCCGCCTCCGCCTCCTCAGTCGCATCCTCCATCCTCGCCTCCATCACCGCAGCCTCAACCACCAACTCCACAGCCCCAACCTCCACCCCCGCCAGCGCCTCCAGCAGCACGCCCATCAACACCACCGCGCTCACGATAACCCCCTACGGCACCGCCAGCAGCCACTTTGTCGCGAGCACCGGCTTCGCTGGCAACAGCTCCATCGTCCAGCCCACCAAGAGCATGTCCGTCCCCAGCTCGCTGCTGACCAGCGCCACGGGCGCGGCTGGCTCGGCCAGCTCTGCTGCGGCCTCGGCGACGCACACCGGTGCTGGTGGGCAGGTTAGGGCCGGGTTGGGGCTTGTGGGTGCGGTCGCTGGGTTGGTGATGGTGTTGTAAGGGGCGGGGTGTGTGAGCTGTGTCGTGAATCTGGTTTGGGTTTGTTGATTGACTGTCCTGTCTGTCTGCGTGAGATATCCGGTTCTGGTGTATGTATGTGCGTGTGTGTGTTTGGGGTGAGTGTAATTTGGAGGGGGTAGATATCCAGGGTGGGGAGGCGGTGAGTTGTGGGGATGGGGGATTTGTGGGTAGTTGTATAAAATGTGGTTTGGAGAGTTTAGACTGGGTGTGAGTCTTAATGAGTGTCTGAATCGGATTCGATATTATGCCCGATTGGCTGCGAGGTGCTCTGCTTGCTTGTGATGCTGGCTTTTTCTGAGTCGGGTGTGCTGTGAGGTTGCTGACTTGCCTGCTGCTCTTTCTTAGCTCTGTAGACCGGTAAGCTAGGCTGCGCGAAGAAGCTTTCTTAATGTAACAAGCTCACTAGAGTCTCGCATACCTAGTGGAAGGTTATCTCTGCCAAGCGCGGCTGAGTTCACGTCGAATATTGTCTGTTGCCTATTCCTCAGCTATCAGTGCTAACGTTACGTCGTCGCTAGCCTAGGACCTTCTGTGCATAGCCATGTCGGGGTCAGTTACAGCCCACAATACTTTTACGACCGCATTGAGGCAGCGCTTTGAAGCGTTGTTTCATTTGGATCCCATCGCACACCACTTCGAGGTCGTAAGACATGTCGCGCCGTGTGTCAGCTTCAGCCGCTCCTTGAAATCACCCACAACGGACTCAGGCACGATTCGCAGTGTAGTGCACACATAACGTAGGCGCTCCTATCAACGACCAGGCGTGCGTTTGCGAGGACGAGGAGCACGGAGCTCTGAGGACGCTGTCGCAAGGCCTCCACTGCCAACGCCATGACCACCGCAAGGTTCGTCCTTTGAAGTCACAAATCACGCAAATCGAGCAAACATTGTGGTCGAGAATGAAACTATATACGGTAGTTCGAATCTTCATCGAGCTCATTAGTCATGATTCTGTGCTTATGTCGGCTACTGCGGTCAACATCACAATTGTTGGCGCTCCCATTCCAGTAGTAGGGCTGACAGTCGCCGTTTCGCGACTGCAAGGACATGGGCTTCTCGGGGAGGCGGGTGGCTGCCTGCCGAGTTTTAGGCAGGGAGACCAGGCGCATACAATACCGCCCAACGAGATGACTGGCTAGCGAGACAGATCCTTCCCGTCATCGAAGATACGTGGTATTCCCCCCCTTAGTCTAAAGCCAACCACTGGGCTAACCTACAGCATTGTCTTTCACGTTCACGGGTATCACAGCATGGGCGTTGTGAAGGCGTGGGCCGATGCTGACAGCCGTGAAGATAGCTGGACAACGCTCCCTAGAACCCAGCAGCTGGACTGGGGTTCTCAGAAGGTTTCTGACTCAGGAAAAGAATACCCTGGCTTTCGACATGAAGTGGGAAAGTATGGACGCCAATAAAGATTGCTGAAGCCAACTTTTCTCTCTTTTGATAATCGGCTGCGTGGTTCCAGTAGATCGGTCTACCCCCAAGGCGAAGCAATGCAACACAACCTGGAACAGAATTGCCCCTCCGCAGTTTTCGATGGATGCCATTGGATACCTCCGCTATCGTACTCAGCGAATGGGTCGAAGACGAAATACAAAAGATTCATGCGCTCGCAAATTGACAGGGCTGACCCCAGGAGATCGCTCGATTACTCCAATAAGACATGGCGAAATTAATGGAACGGGGCCCCTCTCATATGGACGATGTGCAAAGAGGGGCAGAGGACATGTACTGACATGGGTGTATTGCGCGAGTTTTCAGCGCTGTCGTTGAAAGATTCCAATCATTTCAGCCTCCAGAACTGCTTATCGGATCAGCTGAATCTTCCTGGCCTTATTTTATCCTACTTGAGCGGAACTAAAACCAAATACAGATACATGAACATGCTGTCTATGTAGGGGCGACACCATTAGCAACTCCACCAGCTACGTAATGAGAAGACCGTTAACAGTCCATCTTGGCACTACCGATGAGGCGGATGGGGTGATGGCTGATGCCGAAAGGCTCAACAAAACTACTATTTAATTAGCAAGCGTAGCCAGGCTAGCGCCTATAAGACCAGGACAAGTCAGACCAACCTACAACTCCATAATTTAGTACCCATCTAACACTCAACATTTTTTCCGCAAGAGTCATGGCGGCCAAATTTCAGAACATGATGGAGATCGTGTCTTTGGAATCTCCCGGGGTATTGATACTGGGTAGTGCAGTATCAATCGTAAGTCATGGCTTCTACTTTCATCTACCAATCAAAGAAGCATTTTGGAGCTCAATGAATGGAAGGGTTAGGAAGGGTTGAGGTGGAACCTATGCGCAACCTGCTCTAACGCCGTAAACACGAGTGTAGTTCATAGCGTGGCAGCTCTACACAGTAATCTACAACCTCTACTTCTCCCCGCTCAGCAAGTTTCCCGGGCCCAAGCTCTGGGCAATCTCGCAGCTCCCGTCGCAAATCACCTTCCTTAGTGGCCCCTTGCACCTAAAGCTCCTAGCAATGCACAACCGCTACGGTCCCGTTGTGCGCACCGCACCCAACGTCGTCTCTTTTAACTCCGGCGAAGCCTTCAAGGAAATCTACGGCTACCGGCCCGACCACCTGCGCTTCGAGAAACACAGAGGCGCTTACGTCGTGCCGTACAACGGGGTAGACCACATTGTTTCCGCCGTCAATCACGAAACGCATGCTCGTCATCGGCGACTGCTCTCGCACGTCTTCAGTGAGCGCGAGCTGAAGGGACAGGAAGGCTTGATCCGGACGCTCGTGGACACCATGATTATCAAGCTGCGGGAAAAAGTGTGGGATGGCGAGGGCAACAATGTGGACTTGGCGAGCTGGATGAATTTTATTACCTTCGATATCACGGGCGACTTGATGCTTGGCGAGCCGTTTGGCTCCCTAAAGGACGGAAAGACGCATCCGTGGGTCGAGTCGCTGTTTGACTCGGTCAAGGCTCTGGCGGTCGTCGGCGTGCTTACTCAGTACCCATTTCTTCAAGCAATGGCGAGGAAGTTGATTCCGAAAAGCTTGTCGCAGAAGGAGGCGGATCACTTCAATTTCGGAGCGCAGAAGGCAGATCAGCGGTTGGAAAGAGGGGCGGAGCGGCCGGACTTCATGTCGGCGATCATGAAGAACGGGTTTAGTGAAAAGGAGGGGCGATATCAAGAGAACGAGAAAATAATGAGCAGATCAGAGATACACTCGACTGCCTTCCTGTATGTGGAGCCTTGAGTGTGACGAGTCGATAACATTTTCCGCGTTCCTCCGCTAATTATGAGATAGTCTAATCATTGCTGGTAGCGAGACGACAGCTACGCTTCTTTCTGGCTGTATTTATTACTTATGTAAGACCCAACCCGTCATGGAACGACTCGTCAACGAAATCCGGACTGCCTTTAAATCTGACGAAGAAATCACTTTCAACGAGGCTGAGAAGTTACAATATTTGAACGCTGTCATCGAGGAATCACTCCGCATATACCCTCCCATCCCAGTTGGCCTTCCTAGGATAATTCCTGCAGGTGGAGCTTCCGTAGCAGGACATTACGTTCCTGAGAATGTTAGTGACCATCGTCCGTGCACAGCTTCCCCCTTTCAAGTTTCTTCTATGTTTAGGTTTCTTAAGATTAACTATGCTCACAACCCCATTTTAGACTGTTGTATCTGGACAACACTATGCCGCCTACCATTCGCCAACCAACTTCACGCTCCCGGATAGCTTCATTCCCGAACGCTGGCTCGGCACCGATCCCCGGTTCGCGGATGACAAGAAGTTTGCTCTTCAGCCATTCAGCACCGGCCCTAGGAACTGCATTGGGAAGCAGTAAGTCGCGCCCCGCTTATTCTTTATATCCGATCCCATTCAATTCCTTCTCTGGGGAAGTGAAATAAAAAAAGATGCTCTGAAGTTGATACTGACGACGCGAGCAGTCTTGCTTATGCCGAAATACGCCTCATCATATGCAAACTCTTCTTCAACTTTGATATCAATACGAATCCTGAGGCTACTAATTGGAAAGATCAGAAAGTGCACTTCTTATGGGATAGGCCTCCGCTTATGGTAACGTTGAAGGAAAGGGCGGCAAAGAACTAGGGTTTGGGAGACATCAATGAAAATATTTGGGTGACACTGTTGAAGAGTTCACTTCCCAGGGCTGAGTTTGAGGTATTGTTATTCGCATGACTTCGATTTCTGAGAAATGTGATGCTGCGCGATAAACTCCTTCCGGTCGAATAGTAGATGGATTTTAGCGAGTGATCTTACGAATAAAAAACGAACCAATTGGATCGAACTGATTCTGCCTATCTGCCCCAAAATAAAAATCACAAGCCATGTTTCTTTAAACATCCAATAAATCAATGCGCTAGAATTTTCACCGATAACGCTCGCTGGTGCCTAATCGTCACTTGTTGAGATGTCAAACGCGTGAACCAGGACACATATTAGTGCCTTATTGAAATTCAAATCGCACAGCTATGGCGGATCCACTATCTTTTAGCGCAAGCTTGATCGCAGTAATCGGCGCTGCTAGACAGGCCAACCAGTGGATTGGCCAAATCCGGGAGAAAAGCGACGCTAAGATGGCTCTATTAAACGAAGTCACAGACTTTATGCTGCAGCTCCACGTGGTGGAAAGATGCGGAAGCGCACCCGAAGGACTAGAACAACAGATGAAAGAGCTACTTGACAAGACGCGCAATATGCTTGTTAGCATGGAGAACTCGTTGAAGGACCATCCGAAAGGCGTCTTCCGTAGGTTTACAAGGCGGCTAAATGTTTCTGAATTAGACAAGCACCAGAAGGCCTTGAGAGATATCAAGAGCAAGATTGAAACTATATATAGACCATATTTCATGTAAGGTTGCCTCTCTCCTTGGGGTAGGTTCTCAAGTACGGCTGACCAACGTTTACAGGGAGATGTATCGGCGAACCGAAGACATAGAAAAGAACGCTGGGCGTATAGCACTTGAGTTACAAGAAGTACATGTCGAGTGCCAGGAAATACGCACAGAACTGACAGAGTTACATGCCACCAACAAGCAGTTCAATCGCATCGATTCGCAGCAGAAAAGGCAGGCTTTTATTCCAAACGAAGAAGTTTTTAAAACCCAACCATATCAGGACACTGCCCCGTCTAGGAAATGGTCACCTCAGCATCCTTCTACTAGAATTGTTCAAACAGTAGCTCAGGCTACCCAGAGGCAACCGACATCGCACCAAACAGTTCGTATTGAAACACTTTATCGAGAATCCGAGACTTGTGTCCGCAACTGCAACTGTGTTTGTCATCGTCGAGGCGAATTCCGTTCATCGGGAATATTAGAGCGACTTTGCGGCTCCATCTTTGTGGGCTACGTCGGCCTTCCCTACATGTCATCGTGCAACGAATGGAAATGTCGAAGACGGTCTGGACCGGGGATACGGATCACATACTATTTTCCATGGTGGCTTTGCATTAAATTGGGTTGGCTCGCCACATTGAACATGGACCTTCCTTCTCCAGAGTGCCGCCTTAGGATGATAAGGACTGTGTCAAAAGACGCAGAATTATTTCACCTTGCCGGAAGTGGTGACATCACGAGCATCGTTGAGATCTTTCGTCAAAGGAAGGCATCTCCACTTGATGTAAGTGCTGATGACGGACGCTCCGCGCTACATGTAAGTGTTTTAAAGATAAAATTATCTGCACGAGCTGAAGCTGCCATTTGTCATTAAGTTCGCTTTTCACAAGGTCAGCTTCCCATGCTATCCAGTTACTAATTTATACGTGTAATAGACCGCAGTCAATATGGGTCGATTTGCCACGTGTGAGGTACTTTTGAAGGAGGGCGCAGACCCGCATCTTCCAGACATGCATGGCATGTAAGCTACCTTTATTTATCAGAATCTATCAGGATGCTAGTACTAACTGATTTAGATCTCCTGTCATCATGGCTTGGGAAAAATACCTTTATTTGCCAGAAACCAGCCCTTTGAGAACTAAGATAGAGCAGGTATTTCTTGACAGAAGCCATATAGAAGACTTCAACTTCACTACCCTTCACGAGATTGTAATTGGTCTAAGGAAGGGAGACATAGTTGGTGAATTGAACCGATCACCAACATCAATAAACCAACCTGACTTGCTGGGAAACAGCCCCTTACTGTGGGCGATCAAAAGGTCTGATCTCAGAAATGCTCACCGTCTTTTAGACCAGCAGGCGGACCCTAATATTGGTGACATCTTCAAAAGGTCTCCTCTGCACTATGCTGTTAGGTGTGGAGATTCTGGTCTTATAAGGAAACTGATTGGGCATAATGCAAATGTTCGTCAACGCACTTACTGGGGTAGCACTCCGTTGCACTTCGCAGTTGTGCAAGGTGGTGATAATACCGAGTTTTTGACACCGCTATTTGATAGTGGCCTGGATATGGAGGATACTACTGAAGACGGAAGAACGGCCTTATCCGAAGCAGCGAAGTACGACCGCCGAAATGTAACCGAATTTCTCATCAATAAAGGAGCAAATATTGAACACGTCAGTAAACATAAAGAGACCCCTCTAATGGAGGCCGTGGTTCATAAAAGCTATCACTGCTTGCAGTTGCTGTTGAAGGAAGGTGCAAATTACTTGGGAACGAATTCAAGAGGTAATACGGTTTTGCATCTGGCGGCGTTGAATGCGAATATCGAAACCCTGCAAGTTCTTACCAACCACACCTTGAAGGGTGTTGACGAATATGCTCGTAATGCGGACGGCCTTATAGCAATCGAAATTGCTCAGGAACGGGAAAGAAAGAGCAGCGATGAAAGTCAAATATTCCTGCGTGCATTCATGGCCTTAATAAAGAGCGTACGCGATAACATTGATCTCGACTCGGATGGAAGCCGCTCTGATAATGATTTCGATGCGACTTCTTCGGATCTCTTCTCTGATGCTCTTGAATTCCAGTAAAGCTGTTAACAGCGTGGTGGTAGCTGGCTTTTAGCCACAATGACAACAACAGAATGATGAGATATATCCACACACGAGGTTACTGTCTCATAGCTCTATTAAATGATCAAACCCTGAGTGGAATAGATCTTGCCTTTCGAGCTTTGGTGACTTTTACATAAATTTTTTATCACAATCACTAGGACTGTAGAAACATTCCCATCTCAGTGTAGTTTTATGTGCAAAACCTCAGGGCAAAACCTTAGTACAAAACATAAAAATCCTTTGATTTAACGAAGGATATTCTGAGCCTATAATACCCTCCATGGGTAAAGGGATTTCCGTTTGTTATTAACTAGAATCCGGGACGAACGCAATATTTGTTACAGAAATAGTCTATTTCCTCATCCAAAGCGAGCTTCTAATTCAGCCTCCTTATCCTAATATTCTATCATATATTCGGATAACCTAATCTAGGATCACCCATAAGCGGCTTACATAGGCCTGCCCATAAAGAACTGCCGGAGTTGGCATTCGGCGAGTTCTGGCTCGCACCGCTTATAGAGGCCAGCTTGCCGCTCCGTGTGGCGTAGTTAGTGCATTGGACATTGTTGCCAGCGCATGCGTCACTTCCATCGCAATTCGTGCACAATGGCAGGCAGGCACGCGTCTGTAAGAGGCTGCCATAAGAGCAGATTATTACTGCGGGCTGGCAGGCCGCCATGTTGCCAGTGGCTTTGGCTGTCATACGGCTTGCAGTGTTGTCAGTAATGAATGAATGAATAAATAGGCCTAATATTGTATTCAATTCATAAGCTAATCAAAATATCGCGA
>KV750843.1:29730-75645 GCA_001692915.1 Glonium stellatum
GTATCATTGACAACACTGCGCTTGTGGTTCTAAACCTTCAAACCCTACAGCCACTACGTAAGCCGTGGGCCTACTGAGAAATGGAGAGGACTACTCGGCTCAAAATTGGGAACCTAATCCATCGGTGCACAAAAATCAAGGTTCGCTCAGATTCTATGCTGACCTCGTAAATAACTCGGCCATTTAGCAAATTGACAGGCGCACCCGGTGCCCAAGCTTAACAAACCAAGGGTTAGTCGCCAAAGTCCAGTTGCTTGCCCGCTCAGCGCTGGCAAAACTACTCTTTCCGCTAGTGGTTCAACCCCACCCGCGGACGAAGAATTGCAGCGTGTGCGCGTTGATGCCTTACGTATAGCCAAGCAAGCCGACTACATAATGCGCATTCTAGCCTGCAATAAAGCATTGTTGAGGATACAGTCGAAGCTATATAATAACGATCTTCGAAGACTTCACAAACATATGACGTTCAAGCACACCTTTGGAAGAGTTTTGAAGAGGCGGTGTTAGGGCCATTTATCAATTATTCTTAACTCTTGTGTACTAGAGTAAATTTCGAGGAATTCTGATATATTAAGTTGCAAATGAACTAATTTTTTAATTATTTCTAGGCCCCCTAGCAAAAGGACATTTTCAAGGCGTGTTATTAGCAGCCTCTCTAACACTCAATAGTATAATTAGTTTTCATTACACAAGCGATAACTGGACAACTTGTCTCAATTTCGTATTCGTCCCTTCATGGTTTCTCGTAAATCTCCACTTGGACTCCTCTTTGTCTTGGTAGCGGGCCCCGTCAATCAATGATATTATATCTACCGCTGGCCTATATATCCCCACTAAACCTCAAACTACGCACAGTTTTCTTATTCCATCTTCAGCTGCTGCTCATACTCTTCGACCAAGTCGCGCAACATAGCTTGCTCATCAAAATCCCAAATTTTGTGGGACCGCCATGTGAGCTCTTCCGAGCACTTGTCAAAATCACGCAAGGTTTTTGGGTTGCGCCACACCAAGGCCTCCCCAAGAAAGCGGCTGCTTCGTACCAGCCACTGAGTGCGCTCAATGCGAGTGTTGCTGTAGGCAGTAAAGGCGGCGCGTAGCGCTGCAGCCTTTTTCGTCTTACCTCTCTCGTTCAACGTCGCCGAGACATTGACTAGTAGGCTCGCTAGTGCAAGGTCGTCCTCAATACCACAACCGGCCCCGGCCCCATGGTGTGGCGCTGAGGCGTGGGCAGCATCGCCAGCGATGCAAACCCGGCCGCGTGCATACGTCGGCGCTGGATTTTCAAAGCTATCGAAGATAGCCCACTTGTCTAACATTTTTGAATTCTCTGTAATAGCGCCGATGATACCTTTGACCGCAGGGCCAAAATTGGCGAAGGCCTCAATGGCTTCTGTCTTGTTCGCAGGGGCTGTCAGCTTGTCGGTAGGGGACCAGTCTTGTGGGTCAGTGACAAAGGCAACAACATTCACCATGGCGCCATGGGCCACAGGGATTGTAATGACATAAGCCCCCGGGCCTAGGTGAATGTGCCGATTGCGGGCTTTGTACTCGCCTAATGCCTTAATAGCTCGGTCCATGGGCACAAGTCCACGCAAGGCATACTGGTGATTGTAAGATGGTAGGGCCGCCGGGTGGTCTTCGCCGAGAATAAGCTTGCGAACCCTAGATTTAATTCCGTCGCAACCGATAACTGTAATAAGGGTCAACATACACATGATGTATATTAGGGCAGAGGTACCTATATGTACATATACACGTACCTGCGTCGGCTTCGGCTGTATCTCCATCTTGGAAGTGCAATACTAATTTTTCATCATCCCCTCGGTCGACAACTCTCTCCAGACGTTTGCCAAACTCGATAATGTCAGGGGGAAGAAGGTTAATTAACTCATCCTGGAACTGAGCACGCACGCACCCTTCGAATCCTCTGCGACCAGTGTATAACCGGAATAGCTCCTTTTCTTCCGTATCATTTGGGTCGGCACTGTTGTGGTGATATCCGTCTATATACACCATCCAGTCGTTGGGGTTTTTGGGGTCACCACTCGAAGTCGCGGTTTTGCGTTGCGCTTCAACAAGCTGAGGATGTAATAACTGCATGCAACGCACAGCATTAGGTGAGAATCCGATCCCTCCGCCAAATCCACCGAAAGCTTTTGATTGTTCATAGATTTTGACACGGAAATTCCGGTGGTTGAGGCCTAGAGAAAGAGCCAGCCCAACGATGCCAGCCCCGACGATTGCGATATCGATAGGTTGCTCGAATTCCGTTGCGCCGGGCATATTATAAGTGAATCCCCAGAAATGCAGAGGTAAGAGGCAGTTGATTGAATTAAGTGAGTTGCCAGACTAATTGAGCACAAGATGGATTGAGGGAGCAAGTGATGTGGGCGGTGCATAAGGATTTAATTTTATGGAGGGCGGATAGACTGGCATGACATGCCTCGTATCCCGAGTATTTCGGGCCGTACGGCAAAGGCAGGAATCAGAAACTAGGTGACACTAGATCAAAATTCTGTGCAGAGCATGCAAGAGCAGTACCTATGGCGCGGCAGGAATCAGATTTTGGTCATCAGTCACACTTTTTAATTGCACACCTAGAGTTCCCCTGTAAATCCAATGCCGCAAAATCCTCCATTTCCAATTGAACCACTTGTTTAGGTTTTGAAATGGTCCAATCAGGGCGGCTCTATACCATTGCCCATTTCAAAAATAGGATTACGTTAAGAGAGGCGCTAATAGAATATAGGATGCTAAACGTCATGAACTCCTTAACTCCTATCTCCGAAGGTGAAGCGGATGGTTGTTAATTAATTCCTATCTGTTTCTCCGCAAACTGAGTTAACGAAATAGATAGTCCGTTCCGACCCGTAATACATATGTATTTGCCATCTATTGTGCGATTAAATTGAGGATGGCGCTAAATGATACGCTTGATTGGTGGTGTGGGATTCGTCGCCTTATGGGCAATGCACTAAGTACCGGCCAGGCAGGGGTAAATTAAGGAATAACCCAAAACGAAGACATAAGGCTGTTTCAGGGCACTGGCGACTGATCCTCCGGGTTTAGTTTAAATACCCTCAACTACTCAAACTCTAGTCCAGCATCCAAAATATTCGTCCTCCAGATAAATCGCAAATATGCCTTACGAGGTTCTTCTTCTGTGTTCTCGCATCCCCAGCATAACCCCAGCCGAATTCAAATCCTACTTCGAATCGAAACACATCCCATTGCTTCAATCGCTCAGCGGTCCTTATTTTCCTACAACTCATACGAGGCACTACATTCAACGACCTGAAGGAGATGATTACCGAGCCACAGTTATGGTGGGGGAAGGATTTGAATATGACGCTGTTTGCGAGATGTCCTGGGAGAATGAGGCTGCGTTCAAGCAGTACTTTGAGCGGGTTATGGAGCCTGAGGCGGCGAAGAGGATATCAGATGACGACCAGAATTTTGTTGATCGCTCATCAACGAAGGTTGTTATTCTGGGGGAAACACGCATCACGACGCGTTAGAAAGAGGCTATTGATGCCGGTCGGGTTCACTTGCGGTTAGAAATGGGCGATGAAGCTAGCGTTATGCGTGGATTCGGGAATCAGAAGCACTAATAAGCGCTGTGTTGTCATATCTCTAACCCAGGCCATCAACCAAAATTCGTCAGCAGATGCCTCTTTTAATATTATGGTGCTTATGGACCAAAGCGTTTAGCTAGTATCGTGCTGCATTCCATGCGTGATCCCTCATATTCGTTTCTTACAGTTTGCATAAGTAATCCCTGACCCTCACATTATGCCTTCCAATGCAGCTAGATAACATTTTTTATCTCATCACTATTCTGATGATACGAAAATTTTGCGAGCACTTGTCTAACTTTAATTACGGCAAAGAGACTGACTAAATATGCAGTCTAGGACAAAGTTGTCTGCCTGAATCTCAAAGTTTTGGCCATTTTGGATTCAGTGACACCAATGGACATGCGAAGCTGTTTTTCTATGCGAGAAAAACCAACAGAGGGATCTCGTTCCACTAGCTACCCTCGTAGCTGACATTGAGATGTTACATACTTTAGGGCTATGGGGAAGTACACGAGGATAGAGTCTATGCAACGTACATTACTGAGCAGGTTCGTGTAATTGGTAGATGCTTTTTTTTCTTTACTCTGCAACGGAACTGAAATCTAGGGGGGTTGGAGGCGTGCTGCATTGTCATAACCTTAGACGAGCTGACAGACGTCATCTTGTGCCAAGCCGCATTGCAGACGAGTAATAGGGAACTAGGGGTCCTGGCGACGCGAGATATATATTGACTATTCGCATCTAACTATTCAATTTTCTATCAAATGGTCGATTTAGCTGCGTAATGTTGCTCGCGCAAATATACTGGCGCAGTTTAGCGATAGGGTTAAGCATATGCATAAGCGTGAGTAGGTCTCACAGGTACATGAATCTTGGTTCTTGCGCTTAGGTATTGCTGGCTCGAATCTGTTGATCGGCTAGGAATGATCTGCAGCTTCTGTGCTACCTGTAGGCCTTTGAGGTTCGAGTGTACATGAACACGACCACGGATTTATCTACGTGGGACTGCCCGTTCCGGTAGACCTTGACATGGGAATCTGGAACTGATCTATCTATGCCTACCTCAGTTCTTTTACCCAGACCTCAATGTCTTAGCACGGCAACATCCGTTGCAGTATCGGAGCAGTGTCGAGACATGTTGGAATGGCAAAATCCGTTGTAGTATCGAGGCAGTATCGAGACATGTTGGAACGGCAAAACCCGGACTTTACTGACCTAAGTTAGCTAGCGGTTGGCTGGGGACCATAGCACCAACAGTAAGACATCTCGACGTCCCGTGCGCCATGGTGATAGGAGCTAGCAGGCCAGATTGATCTTTGGCCTCTCCGCACGTCTCTTTACACATTTTAGCACGCCCCCGCGCCCGTCCCTTGCGCACGTCTTTACTACTCGTTTGAATGCGACGTAGCACATGCATAGAGACTTGGCAAATAGACGTGTGATGTAACGCGTAGAAGGCGAATGGAGACGTTTAGGGATGAACTGCGTGCGTGTGATTGATCAACAATTCTAAAAAAAAAAAAAACTACAAGCCACCGATCTATATCGGCAGGATCGGTTGCCAAGAACCACTACCCGGGCCCTGACGGGCTAAAGGCTTCACGGGACGACCCGTTAATAAATAATTTAGAAATTTTATGATTACGCTGAGGGACATGAGTAGACGGGATCCCAAAAAGCCGTCAAATCTGATTATGACTACGTAATTGCTCGGGATGGAAGAACAGATGGCGGTACAGTCTGTGTTATCTCTGTTTTCGTGTCGAATCTATAGATTCTGGGTTAATAGTATGCTAGAAAGCAGTCATCGGATGTAAGGGGAATATTTGCACCTTTCTCTATCATGAAACGTCCAAAACAACGCCGAGGTTGGGCTAAGTGAAAATTCGCTTCCCGCGACTATCTACACGATAATAACGCAACCATGGGCGCGGTGGCTGTTCTGCGTGTAAGCTGACGTCAGTTTCAGCTCAGGTAAACCCAGAAGACATAGTTATGCGCATTGTCAGTTGAGAACGAATGTGTCTTCGAGTTATGTAGTGTAACACTTGTTGCAATAATGTGTACTCCGGTGCTTAAATGATTTGGTTGGGCTCGCCCTCCCAGTTTTGATGTCACAGCGGCTGATGCGGCGCGAAGATCTTTCGAGATACTTCCTTGCGCAGTCATTCAACGACTTCTATGGTTGACAAAACATATCGGGCAAGCGTCTCATGCCATGATTCCTCGGAGTTTCTTCCGGAGTTTTCAGGAAGCGATAAATGCACATTTTTAGCACGTCGCCAAATAGGAGACAGTCAAAGAGCAGCATTGCTGATAGACTGATAGTTGGGTGTACGGCGATATATGCTGACCAAATTAGCCGGCCGATCATTGAACTTAGAACGTTAGGTAGATATATATCCACTAGTTTGGCAGCAGTACAGCATCTATTTGAGAACAGGGAGTTGACTTTAGGGTAGCAGATTCTAGGTTGTCGGATCCGGAGTAAGCGCAGTCGGGATATCGCTACGCGGTGATTTCGTTTTTGCCACCCCACCTGCGATTGGAACTGCGTGTTCTTTTCGCTAATCGTATCAAACGGTATATTCCTACACATCCGAAGAGTGCATGGATTCTGCCCGGCATGCAGCCTCGTTTTATCATAGTTTACGGAATTCTTATCCTGCCAGTAATCCTTCGTTACCTAGATGGTCATTAAGCACTACTACGTATCAGGCATATATTTTGTGGGTGGAGCTGGCGCACGGGTGCGTACACGGGCCAGAGGTGGCTATGTTTTGTATTAAAACCTTGGTGTCTCCTCCTTCTGAAGCAGCCGATAACATGAAATCTAGGGAGTTGATTGGTGTAATTAATTTTGGTGGCGTTAGCAGGGCCCCCTAGCTATTATGCTTCACGCACAGATATATGCCTGATACCGTAGTATATCTAAATCGTCGGCGACTTCGACGACGGCCGACGCCCGTGCATGGGCTTTTGGCTCAGCCGACGTCTTATCAGCTGAAACATGGGTTATATCCTTCCCCGCCCCAGGCTCTCGGTAGCCGCCAGGACTTACTGTAAATGTGCACGGCGTCGTAGCTCGCATGTGCTGCTATCCGCATGGCTTCGCGCGGTAGGCCCGAACCCTGTGCTTAGACCGGATTGTCTCTTTCTGATCACACTTTAGATTTGAGTCAAATCGCCATAGCCTGCACAGTCAGATCTGTAAATTGCCGCCTTATAGGGATCGTATAGTGAGGCAGAAACGGATCAACGCATCCGTTCCAGAGCGGAAGGTAAGCCTAACCCGCTGTTATGTTGACAGCTATCGACCACCAATCTCCCTTGTGCATAATTACCATTGTTAGGCAACCAGTTATGACCTTCCGGCCAGGGACCGTGTTTCACTCGCAAGCGAAGCAAGGGTAGCCGTTCGAAATTAGTTCACGAACATCTCCTAAAAAGACGTACTTAACGCTTCAAGTATTGAGGTGATTAAGCTACCGCCCCTTAGCCGCTTCATCGTATTTTTTGCACAAAACCCCGCCACCGGCGAAATACGCGGACTGCTCTCATCCTGGCAAGGACCATGTGGGGGTCTTTCCCGGCAAGCTAATGCACCTCCACCCGTAGGATTTAAAAACACCAGGGGGGATCATAATCAGATCGCTCATGTTACGGCCTCGAACCTGCACCAGCACTGGAAACTCTCTATGCGGTGCTGAGCAATCCGTTCGTGTACCCCGCTTAGTGCAAAAGCGTCGGTTTGACATTATTTTATGCACAGGCAGTCGATATTGTCTATATAAAATAACTAAACTGCTGTTGGTATTCTCAACCCAATGGATCTAGAGAATTTATATACGGGAAGTTTAGGGATGAACTCACCACCAAATCTGGGCGACAAAACATTATCATCCTCACGGCAACGGCCTGGTTCAGCCTGCGAAGAGTGCCGAAGGCGGAAATTACGATGTGATGGAAAGCAGCCACAATGCGAAGTTTGCTTCGAATCCGGCATTCCCTGTGTTGTTAACATGCCTCAATCCCGAAGGGGACCGAAGAAAGGTCACCTCAAAGCTCTTCAAACTAGGATCGGTAAGCGCTGATATGCCGCACTCAAGGCATGATTGATTGAACTAATACCAGCGACTGCAGCTACGCTTGAAAGTCGCCTTCTCCAGCAGCAAAGCGTCCTGATTCCCGATGTACAATGTCTTAGTCCCATGGAAGAAACTATTCTCGATGTCTCTTTCAATGAGGCGCACCCACGAGTATCGCAAAGTATACCCGACTCAAATTCTGAGAGCTGCTCCGGTGATCGCTTTCCGGAGATGAGAACCCCTCAACCATTGGGAATGCCCACAAACGCTTACATTCCCGATTTATTACGAGCAGACTTGTATGTATTTCATAGCACCAACCAAGCCTTTTTAGAGAGTAAATATTAAAAAAGTGCAGGGATCAGTTATATTTCGACAGAGTCCATATTTTTGTCCCAATCCTTCATCAGCGACAGTATTTCTCCTGGGCTAAACAGGCAACGAAAACGGAATCACGCACTTGTCTGCAGTTTGCAATGTGGACTATGGCAGCATCCTTGTCAGCGCAGCTCGAGCACATCCGAGACTCTTTGTATAGAGATACTCAACAGATCCTCGAATCCTTAGAATTAAAAGATGACAACTTAGAATTCACTAATATTGAACACGCTCAAGCATGGCTTTTGTTGGCGATCTATGAGTTTATGCGGACGAATTACCAGCGAGGCTGGATGAGTGCGGGGCGCTGTTTTCGGTTGGTACAGTTGATGAGGCTTTATGAGATTGACAGTCCCGAGAATGCCATAAGGCGGAACAGTATCACAGAACAGGAGAACTGGATCAAGACAGAAGAAAAGAGGAGGACATTTTGGATGGCCTACACTCTTGATCGGCTCATTAATATTCGTCACGAGTGGCCGTTAACGCTGAATGAACAAGTTGTAAGTTTCAACCGACGAAAAACTTACTACTAGTATAGGCGACTAAGTCATTCAATTAGATTTCTACTCGCCTGCCTGCTCCAGAAGAAGATTTCCAAAGAGGCCAGTGTATTGTTCCGATGGGGTTTTTATCAGAAGTGATCACGTCCTCTGATTCAAAGTACCTATCTTCATTCGCAGAATGCATTATTTTGGCCACAATCTGCGGACGCAGTCTCTCCCATAGACAGCAGTCCGCAGTCGAACATGTTTATGGAGAGGTCTCCCAGCATTTCTGGGACCAGCATCAATGGCTCGATACCATTTTGACTAAAAGAGTGCAGCTCATTTCGTTAAAGTATCCTTCTGCATCAGAGCATATTGATCCTATGCTTTTGTTTGTAAATATGGTGGCGCAGACAACAATTCTTTATCACTGTAAAATCATGGAGTCCATATCGTGGCAGACGGATGAATACCAAACCATCATTATTGGATCTAAACAGCGAGCATTATCGGCAGCACGAGAGATTGTGAGCTTGACAAAAATACTGTCACAGCTCAGTTACTTCAAGGTAAGAATCTAAACCATTCTTGTTTCTCTTCCCATTTTTTTACTTACAGAATCCAAAGATCCACCCATTTACTCCACTCCCTCTCTCTTTATGTGCAGATTTCTTTATGACTCATCAGGATCTTGATGAATCACTCCCTCTCCAGCTTCAAGAAGTATTAGAGGCTTTACGAGAGTTGACAACCGTCAATAACCTCGCCCAGACTTATTGCCACGATTTATAGAAGTTTAAAAAGGCGCTATAATATTTTTGTTTTCATCTATGAGGCTACCAGTATAGAAACGGCGAGGACAAAGTACGTCGGCTGCATGGTAGAACAGATTTACCGAACGTTAAAGGCGTAGATAGAAAGTCATTTTAACCTAGCGCTGCAAATTTGAGTCCTTTCCCATTGATTATTAAAATAGAGTTGTGACGAGGATTGCCCGCGAATGATTGCAATGGGATCATGCTGCCATAAGACGCCTCTTAATCTTCACGTCTATACCCGTTTGCCTGAAAAAATAAGAGTTCTCCACGGAATATGACCTAGCGTCAAGAAGTTGGATCTAATAACGAAGTTAGATTTAGTATTAAAATGGAAGTGTCAAACACGTTCGAACTCCCATATTATTTTAAGAACTAACCTCGTAATTGAGAAGAAGAGCTGGGACAATCTTTTTAATCTCCAGTAATGCGACGTATTTACCCATACAGATACGCCTTCCTGCGCCAAACTATAGGTCTATGTTAGTGATCTATGGTTTGGATAACCCGCCAGAAAGTATGTTGGAATTCACTCTAACATACTGTCATGATGCTTCCTTCAAGCTTCCTCCGATGCGCTACGTCCTTTCCTAACCATCTCTCTGGATTCCATAAATCAGCGTCTTCTCCAAACGTCGGCCGATGTCTATTTGCAACGTAAGGGTTCATTCCTATAACAGTGCCTTCTGTGAAGCGTCGCCCGCAAATTTCGACGCCCCCTTTTGGTACTACCCTCTCAAGTGGTAAACAGAATGGCGGATGCAAGCGAATCGCCTCGTTAACACAAGCATCGAGATACGGCAAATCTTTCACCTCGCTCCATTTAGGGAAAGGCCGTGTTAAACCCGTCATTTTCTCAGCATTGATGAGTTCTTCATACACTCGATTAAACGAATCTTGGTGCGCCAGAAGGTTGTACATCACCGTGCGCATTACGACTGCGGTTGAATCTGATCCAGCAATAACATTTGAAAATGTCCAGGCTTTCACCGACCTGGGTTTGCCATCGCCGTTAGCCTTAGATGTCTCGGAACAGCTACAAACAGAGGCAAACAGTGATTTCATTGGATGTGTAGCAGAATCGCTCCTTACCAAGACGGTATTGATGAATTGGTAGCTTGTGTCTCCAAGAAATAAGACAAGAAGTCTCTATTACTGGTTGAATTACCTTTTTGGCTCTCAACAGTATCTTTTGTTTCATGCTGCCTTTCGTTTATCGAGTCCGATACTATCTTCAAGATAGGTGAGGCAATTTGTTTCTTCAATAAGGTTGTAAGTGGACTTTTATACCATAACTTATCAAGCCAGGGAATTTGGGTCATCTTCGAGAGTTAGGTATCAGTAATATTACATGTATGGTAACATCCAAACTATGGAAAGGTTTGTATTGATGAACGGACTTGGTACTTACTGGTGCAATGGTTAACATGAATTCCCAGATTGCTCCTAGCATCCCGTTTATGTCTGTCCCCGTTTCTAATAGCCCGTATCTTTTTGAGAAAGTCATGGTACCCATAAGATCAAAAGCAAAATATTGCAGCCAGTTTCCAAGATCAAAAGTTGCTTGAGATTCAACAAAGCGCTTATCGAGTTGATGACAAAGGACTTGTAGTACCTCATCAACGAAGCTCTCGAATGTTACAACATTAGATAATGAGTATAGCGGCGCAATTGGAATTTTCAGCTGCTTGTGAAGCTGCTCGTCTTGAGTAGTGAAAACTGCTGGTAACGACCCGCCCTTAGTGTATGGTATGAAGGCTCTGTAGAACTTGCTCTAGAATGTGGATGTCAATGAGGCAGGATATCTAAAGCATGATCTTTTTAAAAGCTGGATACTGACCTTAGGAAAACCTGTTCGCATAGGGTACAAAATCGGAATAACAGCTGGATCAGAGATGGACACCATGTGTGGGCCAAATCGCACGCAGTCGCCATATTTTTCATGAGCCTTCTGGTGAATTTCGTGCGCCCGCATTGTCCTCACCCAATAGATCCGCTGTAGATTGGTAAACTTAGCCCAAAATGGCCCCGGGATGTCTCGAAGTCCCCTGTATGTTTGAAATATGTGATAAAAGAGGTATAAAGCTAACAATCCTGCAATAACGCTGACGGAGGCTCTGGGCATAACGAGTTCGAATTTTTTGGCTAGATCCATTGTAACTAGAAATCAGCTTTCAAGTCGTTCCTGCTTTGATGACGGTAATGACTTTAATAATTATATTTGGTGTGGGTTCAAGTTGGGTGAATAAAAAAGGATTCGGTGACGGTAAAGACACGACTGGCAGCTCCTAAGAATCCTTTTTAGAAGTATATCTCGATATAACCACCACGGCTCATTCATGCAGTAAATCATAAGGGGAAACTCCGTCGCCATTAATAATGCACGAATTAGAAGAATATTTAGATCTGGGCCCCTACCGCTAGCTCGACACAAACCTGATCCTACGCTCTCCGAGCCGAAGTGCAACTTAGCGCCAAAAATCCTAGTCGGAGTAAATTTTTATTTTTCCGGAGTAAATTTAGACGGTATTGGAGTTCGCACCAAACTATAGGTAATCTAAATCTAGAACGGTCAGCAAGTAGGAGTCACTTCTGACAGCGAAAATTGTACTTGCTCTGGCCAGTCAATCACCATTTCCCTCCATGCTTCGCAGCCTGCCTAGGATCTAACATTGCACCGAGTGAAGACGGAAAATTTAGCTAACTAGCCCTCTCTGGGAGATGCCTAAATAGGTTTGCCTAAGAGTCTACACAGGAACTTGCACGAGACTAGGGGTAATCTCAGTGAGAAATTCAAATCTCCGGGTCCATTGCCGAGAAGAAGTGGGATAGTTATTGGTTCATGCTGAGCATTAATAAGGTACAAGCTCGTGCAACAGACTCACGTAGTGTTCCCTCCCTATGAAACTTTTGCGAATTACGGTTATTAGATTGAGATCGAAGGGCGGTCAAGAGTGCTAAGTTGATGTAGAGATGCGTAGCTAGCACTATATTGAACTCAAGCTCTAGCTAATATCCAATCTCTATTTTCATATAGCTATATGTAGATTATGTTGCCAATACACCAGCCCCTTGTGCAACAGCAAGAATATGTTTTACTATGGCTGTAACAACCTTAGTCTCTATCGGCACTCTATGATGTCCGTCCCACTCGACCAACCTTGTGCTCCCCTCTTCACAATATTGTTCCAGCAGCTGTCTATGGAGATTCAGCCCTTGATCCCGCATCCCATGAACATGCACTGTTGGTAAGCGCAGAACATGCTCCTTCCTCCGCCTGTCTGGAAAAATCTGGAATCCCAGGTGTGCCGCGTCAACTAGCGACGGTGTCATAACGAGCTCAGGATCGAGTGAAACCAACGGTCCTCTTCCAGCCAGTAGGATCCCGAAACGGAAGTTTGTTCCGACCCCGTGCCTACCCAGCTTCTCTTCTCGAACCTGCTGTCGGAACAATAGGCTTGCGGCCATTTTGGCTCCCTGACTGAACCCTAGCAGCCCTACCCACTCTCCAGTCGCACCTTTCATGTCATCCTCCCTCATGGCAGTCTCGAGAGACTTTTCGATACATCTAACTGCCGTTGCGGCTTCAATTTCCGGATGCTCTGGCTTCCAACGTAGCCAGCGCCGGAAGGGACCATACTCTTTATAGACAGAAGTAACATCGGGACCGGCCTGGGAATAGAAAGGTGCGTCGGCAAAACACAGCCTGAATGCTGACTTGAGGTGGGCTCTTAAAACTCGACATTGGGTTCGAAAGATTTTAGCATTGGTTCCACCACCGTGAAGGCACAGTATCCGTGGCAAGTGTAGAGATGGGTCTTCTAGCTCCTCAATTACTTTGGAAATCATGTTGAATGATGATGTCAGCCGTAAGAGAGAAGTAGATGGACTTGTTAAGATAAAATGAGTAATACACAAGGGCTTTTAGGAGCTGATCGCCAAGCCGTGCTGGAAAACGAGGCAGTAATTTGACGTTGTATCCGTACAAACAAAGAGTGGAAATGTAGCAGGTAATGTCTTCGGAGCGAAGTACCACGGAGTAAACTTAGATAAAGTCCTTCGCAGGTAAGTTTTGTCAATAAATCACTAGAAATGGCTCATCTTGAAACTATAACACACTGATAAGGCGTAGAATAGTTCTTGAACAATATTCAACCATTCTACAGTGTGTAGCTACATCGGGCCGATGCTTCGAAGTAGGCTAATGCTGGCGAAACTTTAACTTGCAGTGTCCTGTAGCAGATGTTTTTAGCTCCTGGTGCCACCACCGGATGCATGATAATGAATGGTACCATGGAGATGTGCCCGATAACTGCAGGTGAGCTGAATCTGCAATGTAGATCTCCATCGATAACTTCCGATGTAGTGGTTTTCAAAAAGCCGGAAAAACTCATCCCCAGACACAGAAACTCCGATAAGAAACTCCGACACGAAGCTCGAACATACTGTAAACGTTATAGTATAGGCGATATATTAAAACCGCAGATATGAAGATTGCAATGCATTTCCCACCAGTTAGCAGTATTACCATAGCTCGGGTGCTATGAGGCCCACATCTTAACGTTGAAACTTCCGGAAAGAGCGTTAAGTGTATCGCACCCTCTTTGATGTCATGTTTACCAGAAAGCCAATCTTCCAAGGGCGTATGTTTGCCCCAAATTCAGCTATCGGAGTTAAGAATTAAATATCCGAATTCCGTGTTACTACGAAACTGCTACTCCATGCAACTTTGCATCCAAAATATAGTGTATCAATTTTGATTTATGCTGCTGTACTCCCTTCCCTAAGAGCTGCAAAGGCGCGAGACAAGTCACTTTCCTTGCCCATCCTTTTACTCCGTTCAGGTTAACAATGGGGTCAGCAACGCTTTGCTCTATTGCAGAGTTTCTTCAGGATTCGTTTGACTTTACCGTTGTTGGAGGTGGAACTGCAGGATTGGTGGTTGCGGCTCGTTTATCAGAGGATCCAAACGTTCGAGTTGGTGTTATTGAAGCTGGAGTTTCAAGACTTGAGGATCCGAACGTTCAGAAGTTAACTGGGATGTCGGTGATGCTGAACAACCCAGAGTATGACTGGGCATACCGCAGTGTACCGCAGGTATGTGCAAATTTCTTACTCATTTCCATTTCCTCTCGCACAGTAAATTATCGGCTATAAATCCTTGTGCAAATCCACAAATCATATCTCCACGCATCTAGATTCTAATTTGTCTAAATACTAGGAGGGAAACAAGTGCAGGGTCCACCATATTCCTAGAGGGAAAATGCTGGGCGGTTCGAGCGGTATTAACTTCATGGCGTACGGGCGGCCATCCATCGAGGACATTGATGATTGGGCGACGGCGCTTGGAAACAAAGGCTGGTCGTGGTCTGAACTTGCTCCGTATTACAGGAAGAGTGAGAAACTGGAGTTTGAGGAGAGAAATATTAAAAACCGAGATCCCAACATTTGTCCACTTCTCCAGGAGTACCATGGCACCGAAGGTGCCATACATACGTCTCTAGCACCATGGCAAGCGTCTGTTGAAAGCTCCTTATTACCTTGTTTTGACGAGACATCGAAAATTTCTCGACCCGTTGAACCGTGGAGCGGAAAGCACTTGGGGTTCTATAGGTCTCTTTTCACTGTCGACCGAACCAGTAGGCCGAGTCGAAGTTACGCCGCTAACGGTTATCTTGCTCCCATTATGGGGCGACCAAATCTCAAAATCTTGACTAAGGCTGTAGCTTCTAAAGTACTTCTTGACGAGGAAAAAGCCTGCGCGAAAGGCGTTGAATTCTACTGCGAGGAGGCATTCCATCGTGTGTTTTCAAAACGCGAGGTTATCCTTTGCGGCGGCTCCATTGAAAGCCCTAAGCTGCTGGAATTATCCGGAATTGGTGATCCCAACGTGCTCAATGCAGCCGGAGTTAGCTGTTTGGTTCCGCTTGCTGAGGTTGGAAGTAATCTGCAAGAGAAACCTGTATCGGCTGTCGTCTATGAGCTGGCTTCAGGGGGTACGTCTGTTGACTCTTTGTTCCAGGACACCGCGTTGTTTCAGGAACATCAGAAGCTGTATATGGAAAAGCATGATGGCGCCTTAGCCGGAGCAATTAGTCTCATGGGATTTATACCTTACTGCTCACAGGTGTCCGTGGAAGAGCTAGACGAAACTATTTCAAAAATTCTGTCTCCTGGATCTGAAGACCCTATTCAGAACTCTCCTTACCAGAAAAAGCAACGGCAGCGTATAATCGCGCACCTTCTAAATCCCCAGTCGGCCGATATACAATGCGTCGGAATTCCTACGAATTTTGCTATCGATTCGGCGTACTCTAATTGCAGCAAGTTATCGCCGGGTCCTCCTCCGGGCCGAAATGCCTGTTATTCAATCATGTTCAGCTCAATGTATCCAGTGTCTCGAGGCAACGTTCACATCCAGTCTTCAGATCCATTGGAGCCACCTCGAATAGATCTTGGCTTCCTCTCACATCCAGCTGATATTGACATAATGGCTGCTGGTGTCGCATTTGCCGACCGAGTGTTTAAGTCTGGCCATATGCAGGACAAGGTAGCAGGACGGGTAGAGCCTGCACCTGACGTGGACCTCCAAAACCGATGCGAGGCTCGCAAGTATGTGCAGGAAAAGGTGTTGAGTTACCATCATGGACTGGGGAGTTGCGCGATGGGTCAGGTTGTTGACGACCGGTTACGAGTACTGGGTGTTAAAAGACTTCGCGTAGTAGACGCAAGTGTCCTACCAGCCCAGTTGAGTCACGCCATTGTGGCTACCGTGTACGCGGTGGCCGAAAAAGCGGCGGATATAATCAAGGAAGATAATGCACTCTTCTGGTGAACTCAAATGTTTGCCCGCCGGCTAACATATGGAGCAACGGAAATTATTTATTGCGACTATACAGACCAATAGCCGCAATATAAAGCTTCTATGCTTAGAATAAACAGTTCATGCTATATAACTAAATCCTCTAATATAGGAAAACATCTATAGCATTTATATAATCTTAAACTCTTATGTGCTATAAAAGCCTAAAAGGACCTACTAATGTCACTTGATTTATGTATCATTTATTTTATATTATTTTAACATAACTAATTTTATTATTGAAACAAAATCACTTTACAGCGACGCGCATGGCCAACTTCCACCCCCCTTGTAAAATAATTTAGTATTTAAAATCGCCTAATTAGGACCAACTATACATAGCAACGGTAGCGAACGCCCATGCTTAGCTGGAGAAACTTTAAGCCGCTTGCCGCTTTAGCCGTAGCCTTCAGTAATATTGAGAAGCTCCTCCCCTATAGCATGCTGCTAATATACTAGTAACACAGCGGTTATTAAAGCCACACAATGGAGGCATGGGCAGCATGAGTAAAATAGAGGGGCCAAATGCTTAAAAAAAGAACCGTGCGTTATTATATTCCCCTAGATCAACCGGAGTCTTCTACCAAAATAGTTCTAATGTACGGTTATAGCCGTTCGCTATAATTGCTCTATATAGTTGGTGGTAATTAGGTAAGTTCGCATGCTATAAAGAAAATAGATTTTGTAAGGGCGGTAGAAGCTGGCCGTGTACATCACTGTATGTCATGGAACGTCTGCAAGCCCGGCCCGGTCCTTGCTTACACCCCTTAGCTGCTTACGTTAGCTACGCACGTCGATAGGTAGATGCTATCTGCCTCACGCCATCGATCATTACAACCCCTGCGCAACATCTTGTAATCTATGCGACTACGTACGTCGGCGCGCCTCTGCCTACTCTTTGTAACCAAAAATCCTACTTATACTTTATAAAGTATAAGATATGGTTTTCAACTTAAATTTTATAAATTTTTTATATACTATTTTTATATTAAATATTAAATATTTAATCTAATACCTACTACTTTACTTCGTCTAGTTCCTTTTTCGACTTCCCCTCCTACTACTTTCCCTATCGAAGTCCTTACCCTCGTTTTTGTCTAGTAGCCTTTTCTTTACGTGAATCCGCAGCGGTGGCTTGTCCCATGTTACGTATACCAGTTGTCTCGCCCAGTCTCCCGATTTATCAGCGAGGCTGAGGTCGAAGTGCCATAGGAGGGACGTTGCGATGAGTTTGATTTCGTGATATGCGAGACTAAAGGGTGGTCAGCACCGCTCAACAATATAACATTTCACTTTTTGTCCGTGACGGGAATGTTTGTAGCAGTCAAGGGAGGAATGGAGGCGAAGAGAAGAGGAGAAAAGTGGAAAAAGGGGAGAGACTAAGAAAAGAGAAGGGTGCTTACTTCTTCCCCAGGCAATTTCTCGGACCGTAAGAGAATGGTTTAAATACTGATTTTTCGTCGCGTGAGAATGTGGGGTCATCGCCGAGCCAGCGCTCGGGAAGGAAGGAAGATGCGTGGTGGAAGTGGGTTGGGGAGTGATAGGCTGCGTAGTGGTGGACAAAGACTGATGTCTGGAGAGGAGTTAGCGCCTAGCGCTGCAAGCGAATGGGGTGGGGGTTGCAAAGAGAGGAGTGAGAAGGGGACTTTGGGGATACTTACGCCCTCCGGCACCCACTTCCCGCAAATTTGCACCCCGCCGGAAGGGACGACTCTGGGGTTTCCCGTCGGGATGGGGGGATACAGACGCAGCGCCTCGTCGATGCAGGCTTGCAGGTAGGGGAGCCGGGACAGCATGGCCGCCGTCATGTCCGCCTCAGTGCTGAACGCGTTACGAATCTCATCGACCAGCTTCCGCTTCCGCGATGTGTCTTTCAAGAGGTAGTAGAGCAGGCCGCTAAGCGCGCTCGCAGTCGTTCTCGTACCCGCAATCATCAGTGTACTGCTCGTGGCATGCATCTCGGGAACGCTCATCCCCTTTCCATCGTCCTCGGTATGTCGTAGTACAAAGGACCAAATATCAGGGCGATCGGGAGCTCGGGCGAGCCGCCGGTCCACCATGGCCTGCGAGTAGCGGATGTGCACCTGGCGTTTCTGCTGCAGCCTCTTGGGAATCAGAATGCTTGCGAGGGGTTGCAGGATTGGGAAGTACTTCCGTAGGACCATCATCACGGTGAAGACGTGATAGGTCGAGAAGACGGAGTCTACCCATGGAGTGTACGCAGTGTGAGACTGCATGTTGAGGGACTCACCGAAGGTAAGGTCGCCCATTATGTCGAAGGTGGTAAGGTTCAGCAGGCGGACTATATCGACAGTGCCTCCTCCTTCTTTATCTCTCTCCCCATTCTTCGCTGCAACTACCCCCAACTGAAGGACTAATTTGTCGACGTGCTCGCGAATTAGTCCTTCCTGCTCCCGTAAAGCCTGCTCCGAGAATGCATGCGCGAGCAACCGTCTTAGCCGTGCATGGCTTTTCTGATCAGACCTAATAATCCCATTCCTCCCATTCGTCTCCGGGCCATAAAATCGTGGATCTCTTGGTAGCGTGTTATACCGCCCGACACGGTGCCCGAAGATGTCCTTCCAGGCACATGCGTCGATGTAGCTAAGCTCAAAAGGAGAGATGCGGACCACAGGACCGTAGCGTGCGTGTAGTTTCGAGAGCCAGGTTGTCATGGAGCCGCGGACGAGGTGGTAGATGAATGGGAGGGGGGAGGCGGCAGCGAAGGGGGGTCCAGGGAAGTGGTGCAGGGAGTGAATGCAGAGGTTGTAGAGGATGACGGTGAGGGTGGAGATCTGGGCTGCGGTTAGTGGGCTCGGGGACAGCTGGCGGATATCAGGGATACAAACGATTATGAATATGAATAGGTAGAAGATATGCAGCAGAACTTGAATGAATCCCATCGCTACTTGATTAGAAACAACAGAGGAGATATTTTTGGCAAGCCCGCTCTACTTGTTGAAATTATCTAAAAAGTCGGGTGTAAGAGAGCCTTTTAACTCTTCCACCACACCTGCACTACCGGGGACTTCTACAAAGGGTTAAACCTGTAAGATAGATAGACCCCCACGGCTATATACTGCATACCTAGACTAGACATAGGGCATATCCGGTTTTCCGATGAGCTCCCTCCCAGAGAAGAGAGCTCACAACAAAAAACTACTCTCTAATAGGCATATATTCCGAACCAATTTCAATAATTGGTCGGTCAGTGTCCATCTGACGCGCTTTTTCTTGATCGGGCAACACTCGAAATTCCCGTAGCCATTTCTATACTACCCCTAGATACAATACACAGAATACATATTATGCTCCTTTGCATCAATTCCCTTCTCGATGAAAAATACTCAACACCCTCAAACTAACGGCTCGTCATATCTGAAAAAGTTCTGCGGATCCCACCTCTTCTTCAACGCCATTAAACGTGGCAACTTCCGCTCCCCATATAGCGGAACTGCGCCTTCATCACCATGCCCATAACTCACATACACCTGCAATCCGTCAAACCCGCTTGTAACGGCGAAGTTGCTTCGAGACTGGACTCCAAATGCGTTGGCTGCGTTATTAGTGGCGGTGTCATTTACGGGGTAACCAAAATTGAAGAGGCTGTGACGTGAGAATGTTAACCTGATTTCGGAGGCCTGGAGAGGGGCGGGGGAAGTAGACATACAGATGCGCAGTGATATCGCGATGCGGATATGCTGTCGTATTATCCGGCACAGCCCTCACTGCCTGCGTGGGAAACGTCTCGATGAAAAATACGCTCTGCTCCTGGGCCGCGGGATTCGCCTTCAGGAAACCATTCCAATCCGAAAAGAACTTCTGGAAGGTAGGAATGTCGTACGTCTTCACACTTCCCCCGTACACATTCGCATTGAAACGTTTCGGGCAGCCAAACTGGCCGGCCCCCCAGAATGTCGCATTGATGTAACTACCCCAGGGGACCATGGTGATGTTTTGGCGGATAGGGTTTGCGGAGAGGATGGGTTGGATGAGGGCGGTGCCTTCGGAGAGTGGCCCGGCGTAGACGGCGTTGATAGTTATATATGCCTGGATTGTCAATGAGTTAGAAGGTAAGCAACAACAGCACAGAATCTAAAGAGTCGCTCACCCCTCCATTTTCCTCTGCATAGGTCGAGCGCAGGATAATAGACAATTTAGCAGGGAGAGTATTCTCATACGACTTTAGGTACTCCATAAGCTTTCCGCTAGAGTTCAGAGGCAAATCAATGTCAGCATTCATGACCTGAGAAGACGTCAAGTCGTATGCCTGGTAGGTCGCAGACAATATGATGCCATAATTCATGCCCGCGCCGCGAATCCCCCAGAACAGATCTGAGTTCTCAGTCTCGGAGGCGGTCACCAGCTCTCCTGTACCGGTGATAATTCTCACGCTAAGCAACGCATCGACTATCATACCGTGGAGGCCGTTGTATCGTCCCACACCACCACCAAGAGTCGCGCCTACCATACCAACGCACGGCGAAGAGCCGGTTTCTTGAAATCCATATCAGCTTACCCACATATCAGCTATCAAAGTGAGAGGGGGGACTAACGGATCTCCTTGCCCGCGTTGTATAACGGCTCAAAGATATCGTTGAAAATAACTGCCCCACCTATCGTCATGGTACTTGCGGTCGTGTTCACCGAGACGCTCCGAAAGAAACCCAAGTCAATCTCGATCCCATTTTGCAACTTTCCGAACGTTGTTGCAAAACCATGGCCGCCGCCCGTTGCAAGGAAGGGGATATGGTTGGTCGAGCAGAATGCGACCTATCATCAATTTGCATTAGTACTATGATCGAACGGTGGATCACCGGTGAGCGGTTTACGATCTTCTGCACATCAGACTCAAGCGCTGGCTTGATAGATGCAATATAGCCAGGCGCATCGTGGACAGTGTAACGTTGAGTAGTCTCCGTGGTCCAATTCTGGTCGGTAGGGAAGAAGATGTGCGTCCCAGGCGATAAGCCGATGCTTGATGAGGTCAATTGTACTGCAATATTCGCCGGATCATATGCTACAGCAAGCTGTAGAACGAGGGAGGTGAATGCCGTCAGGGTGGTGAGGGTGTGCTGCATATGCATAGCTACAGACTTCGATTGGCACGAGGGACACGTTTGGATGTGGACACTACAGTAAACACATATTAAACAGGGTCAGAGAGCTGGGAACAGAGAGCTGGGAACAGATAGCTGGGAGGGAAACATGGTATTTATTGGGCGATCGACCATGTGCGTCTGATTGCGTCTATTTCCAGCCCACTCAGCTCAAGTCCGGTCCCAGTGCGGTCCCTGTGCGGTCCCTGACGATCGCTACTGTTGATACGATTGTGGCTGACGGCATCCCGAGTAGCTTACTTTTGTAGACTTGGGGCGGAAGGATAATATGCATGCAATGGTCTGCTATAACCTAGTAGTTTCGATTGCTGGACGTCTCGCCGTGTATTCGGCAACGGTCCTATCAGGAGCTCGTAACGCCCGTAATACCTCCTACACTCGCCTTCACCATGGAATCTCGCGCATCTCGCCGCCTTCCCACTCCCACTGCGTGCCGCCTGGATACTCGCCTTCCATCAGCCGTACTACCGCTTCGGCCCCCAACTTCGGATCCTTGCCAATGTCCGCAAACCTTGTGAATGCTGTGCGCAGCACCCCTGGAGCGACGACGTAATACTTGACTTTCCCAAACTTCGCGTCAGTGCGCTTGCCTTCGGCCAGCTCGGCAGTGACACGGTCGTTCTCAGTAGTTTGCATGTGCGCGGTGAGCCCGTTCAAGCCGACTTTGCTTGCGCCGTATGGTGGATAGCGTCCCATCTTCTTAGTCAGCGTGTTTACGATGCTGCCGAGACCCGAAGTAATGTTGATGACCTTGGGGTCCGCTGCTTTCTGGAGGAGCGGCAGCAACGCCGTGGTGATGACCGCAACCGAGGTGAGGTTTATGTTGAGCATGTCATTATAAGCTTTGCGGAGGGTTGGGAGATCGGCGTCTTGAGTGCGAATGAGGACGCCAGCGTTGTTGATGAGGACTGCGAGACTGGGTTAGCTGGCAGTGAAATAGATGAGGAAGTAACTAAATGAGGCAGCGAAATGCATTGAAGCCGTGGACTCACCGTCGAGCTTGCCGTACTTTGACTCGACGTGCTTCGCAGCGGCTGCAATGTGCTCGTCGTTGGTGACATCCAACTCTATAACTTCAGTCATTGCCGTCACGCCCTCGTCTTTCAGCTGCTGCGCAGCTTCATGCCCGGCCGCAACGTTACGGCAAGCCAAAATGTACAAGGCGCGTGGGTTGCGTTGTGCCGCAACTTGGACGATGGCGTATCCAAGGCCCTGATTTGCGCCAGTGCAGAGCACCACTTTCTGAGTGCTAGTCATGCTTACTGGTTTGCTGTTTTGTTGGCTTGATATTCTGCTGTCCTGCTGTTCTGCTGTTTGCTGCTCGTAGTTCGTATAGGACGTGCTGTTGAAGTGTATAGCGGGAAGGAATATCAAAAGCCGAAAGCTAAAAGTCACTAAGGACAGATGCAGTGAGCGCTGAAGTAGGCAATTAATGAGTAGTTGGCTGCTGTTCACCCCGCAAACGCGGAGTTAAGGCGGACTTAACCTACAATTTATATCCATACTATCAATCACCAATTATGAACCAGCTCGATAAACCAAAAGGGCTAGTACTTTGTCGCCCTGTTGTTGCCTTGTTATGAAACAAAGCCGGGCGGTATGCGTAGAAGATCACTCCAATACATGGGATGGACTTGCATCCAGTATCACTTTCGGTGTGCCATGCTGCCATTTACGGCTTATAGGAAAACACATCACCAAACTAATTATCCAAGCAACAAGACTTTGTCTACAATCTCCTTTGGCACTGCCGCTGATTTACTCTCAAGTGAAGTGAACAACCAGTCGCAAAACTTCAAATGCTCCAACAACATCCCATCATGCCTTCACTTTCCCCCGCTAAGCCGTTCGCACTCCACGTCCATATTGCCACTCACTTAGGCCCTAGTTCAGTAAAGATTCATTTAGTCTGATACAGCTCTTTTAAGCGAGACAGCTGCCACGCCGGGGAGCATCACTCTCCCTTCCTAACATCATGCAACCGACACATCAACGGCCGTTTCTCCCACAGCGTGTACGTCAATTGGTTATCCCAATCCTTGCTCTCTGAGCAGAGCTCCAAGTCAAAATTCCATAGTAATTTTGCTAGAATGACACGCATCTCGTTGTATGCGAGACTTTTGCCAAGGCAGTTCCGAGGGCCAGTGCTAAAGGGCTGCGATGCACCGCGACGGTCGTGATAGAATGGAGAGGAGGGATCGGCAGTCGAGGAAGGGAGCCAACGCTCGGGGATGAAGGTGTTGGGTTTGTGGAAGTTGGCGGGTTTGCGAGTGGTAGTCAGGGCGTGGACACCTACGAGAGTCTAGTTGCATGAAGGTGGTGATTAGGAGTGGAAAATTTTCCGGAAAAGAGGATGGGGAAATATTGAGCCTACTTACCCAGCCTGGTACCTGGCATCCATCGATGATAGAAGCCCCTCCCGATGGCGTTCTGCGTGGTAGTAGAGAAGGGCCTGGAGGATACATTCGAAGACCTTCCGAGATACAAGCCATCGTATACGGTAAGCGAGCATTTGCGTTGAGAAAGTTGATCTCTTCTTCGCTCGAAAATGCACTGCGCACCTCCTCAGTAACTTTGTGAAGACAGTCTGGTACCTTAAGCAGATGGTATGTCAATCCCGACAACGCGGTGGCGGTGGTCTCAGAGCCCGCTAGAATCAAAAACCCACAGTTTGCAGCAATCTCGTTATCAGTCAAGCTGTTTTTGTCTTCTCTGTGCTTTAGGATGTATGAGATGAAATCCTTCCTCTCTTCCATGATTCCTTTGTCCATGCGCTCCTTAGCGTGGACTTCAACGTACAGTTCATGCTTACGTCTAGCCTCCTTGACCGACGCCGGGGCTAGTAGACGCATCAAACTCTGGACGTCCGTGTATGCTGCCATTGTTCTGATAAATGGGCCGATTTTGATGCTATTAAAGATATTGCTAACCCAAGTATGATACTGGCTGTCCTTGAGACATCCAAAAGTCTTGCCTAATGCTAGGTCACCGATCATGTCAAAGGTAGTGAAATTGTACCACTTCACCATGTCTGCAGGTGCACCCGCACTGGCTACGTCCCTCAGTTTGTGGATCAGCAGTTCCACGTACGTCTTGACGTAATCCTCCTGATCTCGCAAGGCTTTCTCGGAAAAGGCATGGGACAGCTGCTTCCGCATCCTGGGATGACTCTGGGGGCCGGCGTTAAAGATGCTTTGGGCGCCACCAGGCCCCTTCACAATGCTATACCAGCCTGGATCTTTTACAAGAGGGACATCTCTGTGGCCGTAAATATCCTTCCATGCCTGCTCGCTTGAGAAAGAAAGCTCATCTGGCGAGAAGCGGACGACGTCGCCGTATTTATCGTGAAATGCTTTAATAGACCAGTCGAGCTGACCGCGCATGGCGGCCACGTGTCGAAATAGAAAGGTTGTTGACCATAGCTTTGGGCCGGGGAAGTGGCGGAGGGGGTGGAAGAAGGCGTTGTAAATGCCCCGAGAGACACAGTACAGCAGGACCTTTAGAAGAATTGGTAACAGGACAGCAGAAGATAACGCAGAGGGAACATACAAGACCTACGGAAGCAGCGGTGCCCGCTGCGAAGGAATAGGGAGAAGGGGGTAGTTGCACAGCCATCGCTAATGTCGAATCGAGGCGAAGGCGGTCTTCGGATTAAGTGACGAAGCTCAACGCTACGCAAATCTGTCAACGGTGTATTTAGTCTAGGACCACTGCCATATATTTTTGGGTGGCTTGTTAGACTACCTCATGCACTAGACTTCGAGAAATATGTTTACCGTCATGGTACGGCCTGAAGATGGAAATCGGGGTAGCATTGAATTTAAAAGGTAATACTAGAAACAGAAAGAAAGATAACGCCTCTTTCGATACTATAACTAGTGAAAGAGAGAGATATGGCTTGCTTAACCAGATTACCAAGGTCCCCAAGCCTAACGTTACCGCTCAGATCCGTTTCGCCCGGGGGGCCAAGAGCCCAAGAGCCCAAGACTCAAGCGCGATGATAAGCGTTTTAGTTTGCACTGAGCTCGTCTGCAGCGCTATGTCCCTCGTAGGGTGGGGAGCAGGGCACAATGCGGGTAATGTGAAGGAAGCGGTGGGGTTTGCGTTGCTGCCTGCAGCTGCACGTGTAAAAAGAAACTGCACCCCAAATTAATGCCATAAGCTTATCCCCGTACAGCTTTAACTACTTAAATAATTCCTTTAAAATAAGTATATTGCTATATTTATATAAAAGATAAAAGCACACACTATGAAACCAATTTTTTTTTCAATATTTAAGGAAAAATAAAAAGGGTATAAAATAGTATTGTGATAATAGTATTGCGTCTAGAAATGCGCTTATGTTATTAATTTGGGGTGCAGTTTCCTTTTACACCCCTTGGTGTCAGGTCATGGCGGCTGACGTGAGCCTGAACCACAGCGCCAGTGCCGTGAAGCTAAGCTTTGAATAGGGCTAGTGCCGTAATACGAGATCCTACCCGCTCGATCGGTAAAATACCGCACATTTGTATTAGTCGTGCATAGCCACACAAAGGCTTACGCCGTCAAAGTCGTTACTCAGAGGACCTACAAGGGGGTTAACATATGCCGACCAGACGCCCTCCCTACAAGCATGGTTTTAAAGTAAGCGACTCATTGGCAAATTTGCGGGGTAGCGTTATTCCGTAAACGTACTTGCAGGGAGGGCTGTCTGTCTCGTTCATGCTACCCTCTCGTACGAAGTGCTATGCTTAGTAAGCGGACCCTTGCCTACAAGAGGCGAGATATGCGATATGGATGCGAGCTTGCAAAAAACCGCTCTACTAATGCGAGACGTACTTACGTAGTGGGTGCTTATCGCCAGGTGTCGCGTAAGCTGAATTAATTTCTATTGGCCACCACCGTATTTCGTATCTCCCGACTTACTTCTGGATCCATGTGCAGATGGTTTCCTACAGCTCATTTAACTGCTATCCGTCGCTCGCAACCGACGCTTGCATTCCTTTTCCCCCTTGCCTTAACACACTATTCTTAGCACTTCACACCCTAGCCAATAGTATATTTCGACTGGAGCGGCGTGGATTTAAGGCTAAATCCACGCCGTATCTGTATTTACTATTACACTACCCATCCCTTAAAGCACGTGACTGGTGCTACAAAAATAAGCTTATGTATACTTGATTAGGCTACAATTGACGCTCCAGGAGCTCCTCGGCTTTTACGATCCATTTGACACTACCGGTCTAATCCCTAGATCCGCAGTAAACGTAAGGCGGCTTCAAACCTCCGGTCCAAATACACTGCAGTCCAAGTAGCTTTTCCCCACCTCGGGCCTTCGGCCGACCACTGCAAAGTATTCGCAATATGCGCCCCCGTTATTATCCTGTAGCTAGCCTGGTTCTAGTGGCCGGTATGGATTAGTAGCCATAGGATGTACCTATCTTGAGTAACTATTGGCATCACCCCGCGTATAAATGTAACCATAGTTACCAGAAACTCTCTGCAGGCTGTCACTTGCCGTTACAGTTGCTTTCGCCCTTGCTTGGCCGCATTCTAAGGAGACCTACCATGCACTGCCGGAAAAGCAGGCCGTGGACTAAGGAGGAAGATGCCATACTGAGAGAAGCCGTTGAAAGTTACGGTGAGATTCTTCCCCCAGCTCTGCTTAACTTGTTCCCTCTCATCTATATATGTGACAGAGAAAGAGGAGCCCATCAGTTGGAATGATATTGCATCACGCATTGAAGGGCGTAGCAATAAGGACTGCCGGAAGCGATGGGTGTGTGGCCTTGCGCCACGTATCAATAAAGGGCCGTGGGTAGGTGATGAGGATGAGCTTTTACGAGAGGGTGTGAGGCTCCATGGCACAAGGTTCGTTAACTATTGTTGATTGGCCCGCGATACGCAAAAAAAGGGTCATCCAGTAGGCAATGAGTTGATTGTCTAACTCCTTTCCCCACAGGTGGACGGCAGTGTCCCAGATTGTCGGTTCACGACAAGCGAACCGTAGGTTATTCTCTATCGTCTATGGCCGGGCTAAGAACTGACTTCACCGGTGAAGAATGCTCGAGGCGATGGCATGAAGTGGTGAAGCCTAATATTAACAGGGAGAGATGGTCGATATTTGAGGTTTGTATCTTTTACCTCTCATTTGTCACCCAGGTTGACAGCATTCTTCATTGATAGGAAGAAATGCTCAAGCGGGCCGTAGTGGCCCATGGAAGGAAATGGATCGAGATCGTCGAACGCTATTTTCCAGATAGAACCCCGATTGCTACTCGGCAAAGGTGGGTTTAACCGATTCGACATTGCTATTGTGAAGGCACTTCATGGGACTCACTCATACCTTGTAATAAAGATACGAACAGTTGCTCCGACTTGCTTCCGAAACCACTGTGGCCGCAGATGGGACCCCTGTTGTAGAAGGATGGAGTCGGATGGAGTCGGAGAGAGTAGAGCCGTGGCCTGAACTATTTTCGCCTGACATGGAGGTCGAAACTGTTGAGTCAAATTTATCCCCTGACTACAATGTTTGACTGCGTTGGGAGATGTGGATGAAATGCAGAAATTATAGTGCAGCTCAACATCGGATGGAAGGGAGTTTCGGGATAGAAATTACGGTCATATTCAGTACATCTGGGCATTTTAAACGTGTGCACGTGAATCAATCGAACCCCACCAACACTAACGCATAATCTTGTAACTAGGAAAGTTTGCGTATAGGACTAGTTGCCGACTAGGAGAAGTACTCCTCGCGTTGTTTATTCGACTTGTGTTTTGTCTACTTTAAAAGAGCGAATTGTCATATGAACAACATACACTTTCAGCCACTCAGCATCTAACGTGCCCGGCCATTTTCATAGCACCATGATGCGCCGTCACTGCTTCATAGACGCCATTTCCCTTGCCTTGGCGGGATCCTGAAGCGACCTTATCGCTTTACTAGCCCACCGATCACTCGTCAGCACAGGAGCTTGCTTCTGCTCCTCCGTGAGCGCTGGAATTAAAGGACTACTAAAAGCCGTCATCGGCGTGGGATCCGCCGGCCTTGCAACCAGGAGTACACTATACTTATCGAATGGGGCCTGCTCTCCCGGTGCCTTGATAACTCGATGCAATCCTGACTTTAAAACGCCGTTTGTAAAGATCTCCATGGCATCCCCAAGGTTGAGGATTGCGTATCCTGGCATTGGCTTTACCCAGCGCCAGTTTTCCTCCGTTACTTCCAAGCCGGGCTCGGGGATTTGCAGTCCGCCGAGCCAGGTGAAGAGAATGGCTACGCTCACAGCGTCTTTGTGCGCAGGGAAGCCCATCTGGTCCATGGTTTGGCCAGGAACAACTCCCGGGTACCTGAGGACTCGTAAGAAGTCGCTGGATGGATCGTTGAGACGGTGAAGAGACGTGAGCGTGCCCGAGGGGAGCTGGAGCGCTCGTTCCAACGCGCCCAGGACGATGTTTGCGACCACGTTTGCACTTCGCATCGCGGATTTGAAGGTTTCTTCATGTGCCTCGAGCCAGGGTGGGAGCTTAAAGTCCACAGGCTCTTTTGCGAATAGCTCAGTTTGAGGTATCTGAGTCGTATATCAATTCGTGATTCAAGCTCGGATCGGGTGATGTAAAAATTCTTACATTTACAAACTCACTGTACTTTGGTTGTCCATCATCTCTGAGATATCTGCACCTAAATCTAAACGAAGAGCAATTAGCGCATAGACGCTTCTCATCTGCTTGCGAGCGTACCCTCTATCAAACACCCCATGGCGATCGCGAATGGGATATTTGTTCTTCTCCTCCATTGGAAGATTTGGGAGAGTCTCCATCCCAATTCGGCAGCAGAGGCACGCGTCTTCGTACATCTTCTTGCCTTTTGGGTGGTCCATCATGTTGAGATAGAAGAACCCCGTGCGGGTGCAGATTTTGAATATCTTCTCCAACTCCCCTGGATCCTCATTGAGGAGCTTGTTCAAAGAGATTTTGGGAAGTTCGATTGTTGGTACATTATCTGGGAAAGGTGCTGGAAAGAGGTCGCTAAGGTCTGATTCCATGATAGAGATTACGAAAAGCGGAAAATTTTTGATGGGACAGAAATAAGGAGGGCTATTCGGCATCCCCGACAAGAGCTGATATACTCATGAAACTGGTCGTACGCCTAATCCTTGCTTATCAGTGCGGAGGATCAGAAAACCCCACGTTCCCCAACATATGTTTCCCGGTCCCTGCAGAGGTCGGTCCGAGTGTGGTCCTGCAATCGATCCACTTCCCCGGATCTGACCGCAAGCCCAACCTGGCCCCCAGATGGTTCGGTATTGCATGACAGTTCAGTAGATACATACGCAGCCTTACGAGGTGTTCCGTCCGGCGCCTGTTCCGAGCCTTCCTACCTCTAGCTTCCCCACCCACCGTTAGGAGCTCCATGCAGTCATTCTGACAAGATAGATGATTTCGGATTGGAAAGCTGTAGTCAGGGCTTGTGCAGTGCGCTTCCTGTAAGCATGTGAAGCTGCAGGTTAACGCACTGAAAAACTATTAATTCCCTTGGGACAAACACTCTCCTTCGACAAGCCAGCAGCTTCCTCTAACTTCAACACCCCCAAACTACTTTGTTTTTTTCAACAATTTCCTAATACCTTCGGTCGTGACCCTTGTGAATTGGGCTCTTGTCACCATCATGGCCATCAATGAACACATCAACAATGGCCAATCGGTCAATGGGCATAGTTCTTCCACTAATGGCTGTACCAATGGTAACGGTT
Organism: Glonium stellatum; assembly: GCA_001692915.1. Lineage (NCBI taxonomy): Eukaryota > Fungi > Ascomycota > Dothideomycetes > Gloniales > Gloniaceae > Glonium > Glonium stellatum. Next base: position 59,792 of record KV750843.1, read on the forward strand.
ATACCAACGTTAGTGGTAATAGTCAGGTCAACGGTAACATTAGGAATGGCATCAATGACCACACCCAACCCAGTATCAACGGGCGAAGCTCCTCTGGACAAAATACCCCTGAACCCATCGCCATCTGCGGACTTTCAATGCGTTTGCCGGGCGGAATCCGTGACGCAGAGACTTTCTGGGACGTCCTCAGCAATGGCAAAGATATGCGCGGTCCCATCCCGCCCAATCGCTACAACGCCAAGGGTTTCGACAACTCCCTCGGCAATAAAGGCGCCATCAAGACCCAGTATGGGTACTTCCTCGATGAAGACCTTTCACATCTCGACACCTCATTCTTCAGCATGAGTAAGAGCGAACTGGAGAAGGCGGATCCCCAGCAACGACAGCTACTAGAGATTACGAGGGAGTGTCTGGAAAATGCTGGAGAGGTGAATTATCGTGGTAAGATGATTGGATGCTATGTTGGTACTTTCGGGGAGGACTGGTTGCATATGTTTGGCAAGGATAATCAGAATACCGGGGGTTATATTCTTAGCGGGCATGGTGATCTTATGATTGCTAATCGTGTGTCTTTTGAGTTTGACCTTCAAGGGCCAAGGTATGTTCCACATCCGAGTTTTATATTTGAGTTTTAGTAATGATTGGTTTTTACATTGACGCAGCATGGTCATCAAAACGGGCTGTTCTGCTTCCCTTGTGGGTCTTCATGAGGCTTGCCGAGCCTTACACAGCGGCGATTGTACAGGAGCCATCGTCGCAGGTACTAGTCTAATAATGGGTCCGACCACCACTGCAGCCATGACTCTAGAAGGTGTTCTATCTCCTAACGGATCCTGTAAATCCTTTGACTCAGCAGCGGATGGATTCGCGCGCGGCGAAGCAATTGTGTCGGTCTATGTCAAGCGGCTAGACGATGCAATTAGGGACGAGAATCCCATTCGAGCAATCATTAGGAACACCGGAACGAATAGTGACGGGAGAAGCCAAGGTTTGATGGCGCCCAACGGCAAGGCTCATGAGGCATTGATGAGGAAGGTTTACCGCGATGCTGGGCTTGATCCTGGGCACACAGGCTTCGTAGAGGTATGTAGAAGCATTGAGATTTTTGATTCAAAATCGATTCTAATAGGACGAATAGTGTCACGGGACGGGGACGGCCACTGGTGATCCTATTGAAGTCAACGCGGTCGGTAATGTATTTGGCGACAAAGGTGTTTTTATTGGCTCGGTATTCCCTCCTCCCCCGAGCCCACGTGGTATCCTACTAAGTTTAAGTAGGTCAAGCCAAATATAGGACACACAGAAGGCGCCTCTGGGATCGTTTCTCTGATCAAGGCCGTGTTAGCATTAGAGAAGGCAACGATTCCGCCAAATATCAAATTCGTGAATCCGAATCCCAAGAGTAGGCCGTAACTCTTATTACCTCGTTTCTAGACGCTGACTCCAACAGTCCCGTTCGCTGAAAAGCGACTTCAGGTTCCTTTGACACCACAGCCTTGGCCAAAGGACCGAGCAGAACGAATTAGCATCAACTCATTTGGCATTGGTGGAACGAACGTTCATGTGTGTAACAGCCTTCCCTTTTGATCCGCATCGCTAATATAAGTGAAAGGTAATCGTAGACTCCCTCATCGAATGCCGTCCAGACTTGATCCCAAGAGCAGAAGACCGCAACCCAACTACGCCCGTAATTCTCCCCTTCTCCGCCAATACCCAAGAGTCCCTCCGCCGGCTAGTTGACAACAGCCGTGAATATCTTGATCGTCATCAGGAGCGGCTGCCGGACTTGGCCTACACGTTATCCCGCCGCCGAGAACACCTCCCCCATCGGGCCTTCTCCGTCGTCACAGACAGAGTAATCTCAAATGTCTCTCCTTTTGCCAAAGCTGCAGCGAATGCCCTCAATCTCGTAATGATATTCACAGGTCAAGGCGCGCAGTGGCCACAGATGGGCCGGGAGTTGATTGAGGGGGATGAGAAGGTAAGAAGGGATATTCAGGCCATGGATGAGGTATTAGCAGGGCTGAAATATCCGCCAAGCTGGAGTATTGAAGGTAGGCTCCTTCTCTTTCCTCTTTTATCATTTTGGATGTTATGCTCATGTGACGCAGAGGAATTGCTGAAACCCGCCGAAACAAGCCAAATCCATCGCGCCGAATTATCTCAACCCGTCTGCACCGCAATCCAGATCGCCATCACCAACGCCCTTGGTCGGAGTGGTATCCGACCTAAAGCAGTAATCGGGCATTCTAGCGGTGAGATTGGAGCTGCTTATGCCGTTGGCGCATTATCCTTCACCGAGGCAATCATAGTCGCGTATTATCGTGGCTATGTCACCAAATTCCAGCATCTAGTGGGAGGTATGGCAGCGGTTGGTCTTGATGCGAAGACGACGTCCACTATGCTTACAGAAGGAGTGGTGGTGGCGTGCGAGAATAGCCCGGACAGTACCACGATATCTGGGGACCTTGATCAACTGGAGAAAGTTATTGCCAAAATTAAGAAGCAGCATCCGGATGTTCTAGCGCGCCAGCTGAAGGTTGATATGGCGTACCATTCACGTGAGCGCCCCGTTCTCTTGGTGATTACAAACTTCTTTTAACAACCTTCGACAGATCACATGAAACCCCTGAGTACCCGCTATCTCGACCTTCTCCAGGAAGAACTGAGAGGCAAACCTCGTATTCACAGCACTCCAGATCAGATTTACTACTCTACTGTCACCGGCTCCGCCTTACAGGACACAGACAACCTCGACCCAACCTACTGGACATCCAACCTAACCTTCCCCGTCCGATTCTCCAGCGCGGTGCAATCCCTCCTGCACCATAATCGAAACAACATCTTCCTCGAAATTGGTCCGCACTCGGCGCTTGCTGGTCCGCTCCGTCAGATTTGTGCTGAAGAGGGATCGCCTTGCTTATACGTTCCATCCATGCTTCGATCTAAGAACTGCGCAGAGACGCTACTTTCGGCGTATGGCCAACTTTATCAACATGGTGTATCACTGGATTTCGCTGTGCTACATCCGCATGGGACAGTTCTCAATGATTTGCCGAGCTATCCGTGGGATCATAGTGCTTCATTCTGGTACGAGAGCAGGCTGTCTAAGGACTGGCGCCACCGAGAATTTGGACACCATGCTCTGCTAGGACTTCGGGTGCTCGAGACTCCTGACCTTGCGCCGTGCTGGCGGAATGTTTTAGTACTTGAGGATGAGCCCTGGTTGAACGATCATAAAGTCAAGCAGGACGTTGTCTTCCCGTTTGCTGGATATGTTGCTATGGCTGGCGAAGCCGTAAGACAGATTAGTGGAATCGATACAGGGTACAGTTTGCGCCACGTTGTTGCTCATACTGCGCTCCTCCTTAATGATTCTAAGCCCGCCGAGCTCGTTACTGCGCTGCGGCGCCACCGCCTCACCGATTCAGCCGAGACAGACACGTATGACTTTGTAGTATCATCCTTCTCCGGTTCTACATGGATCAAGCACTGCGAGGGGCGAGTGAAACCGCTTCCGAATTCGGCTTCAAGCTCCTACAAGCCCTCTAAACTCCCACGGAAGGTTTCAACAGCGAGATGGTACGACGTCATGGCCGACGTGGGCATTGTCTACGGTCCAGAGTTCCAAGGTCTCTCGAAGGTCACATCATCTACCAGCGAACAGCTCGCCGCAGCGACGATAGAGAATCCAGAAGTGCATCAAAATGCTTCATTCCTTTTCCACCCGGCGGCCATCGATACTTGCTTCCAGCTTATCCTGGTCGCTGTGGCGAAGGGTATCGGGAGGAACTTCCCACAGCTGTCTGTTCCAACCTTGATTGAAGAACTTGATATTTACCGCAGTACAACATCGATGGATGCGACCGCGTGGAGTCACCAGGGCAAAGGAGAGACAGGAGTTGAATGCGTCTCAAATGGAGTTACCGCGCTCCGGCTTCGTGGATTCCATCTCACTTCCATCGACGACGAACGAGCCTCGTCAACCTTTGATCGACATGCTGGCGCAAGATTAGTCTGGCAGCCGGACTTTGATTTCCTAGATATTTCATCCTTCCTCACCCCTCCTAAGGTTGACCAAGCAGATACCCTACTCTTGGAAGAATTAGCACTCTTGTGTATGATGGAGTCCTCCGACAGACTAGAAGGCCTTTCAACCTCACAGCCCCACTTCTACAAATTTCGTGATTGGCTGAAGATGGAAATCAGCCGCGCAGAAATTGGTACTTATCCACTAGTTGAAGACGCAGGAGATTATGCAAAACTTTCCCGTCCAGCCCGCCTCGCAGCCATCGAAGAGAAGTATTCGCAGCTCCGCTCAACATCCCGTGCTGCTGTCGCAACGGGAATATATAGGATTCTTGATAATGCAGGAGCTATTTTCACCGGAAAGATTGATACTTTGAATGTTCTCATGGAAGACGACATCCTTACCGAGATCTACAACGCTGTAAGCTTCGGGCACAGCGACTTTGTCCGTATGCTAGCTCACACGAAGCCGAACCTACGGATCTTGGAAGTCGGCGCTGGCACAGGTGGAACCACAGAGTTGATTCTGCGAAACTTGGTGAATCCGGACGCCCATCCGGCGTATTCGACTTACACGTTCACCGATATCTCGGCGGGCTTCTTTCCACAGGCTAAGCAGCGCTTTGCTTATGCACCTAATATGGAGTACAAAGTCTTTGATATCTCACAGAGCCCCTTTGATCAAGGATTTGAGGCTGAGTCGTACGACCTCATCCTGGCTCCCAATGTCGTCCATGCGACGGCAAATTTGCACAACACACTCGTAAACCTTCGGCCATTGTTGCGTCCACACGGGTTGTTTGTTTTAACGGAGATCTGTGCCGTAGTACGCGCACCGAATTACATCTTTGGCAACTTCTCCGGCTGGTGGCTCGGTGAAGAAGATGGGCGACCATACGAGCCGTATGTCCCTGTCGAACGCTGGGATAAGGAGTTGAAAGATGTGGGGTTTACCGGAGCGGATGTTGTGGTGTATGATGCACCACAGCCATATGGCTTCTGCGCGGCGATTATCAGCCAGCCGCAACAGAGCGACGTGGAATACAGTGAAAAAGTGATAACACTTCTTAGCGACAAACCAGAAGAAGGGGTAGGCCGAATTCTGCGGAAAGATTTCGAAAATGCAGGCTTTCAAGTCACGATTTCCAACCTTGAGAATGCTAGTCAACAAGATCACGCAATTGTATCCGTTTTGGATTTAGAATCTGCATTTCTCGACAACATCACAGAGGAGAGGTTCACAGCATTCCAGAAAATGCTGCGGCATCACAAGTCACAGGACATCCTTTGGTTAACCAAACCGGCACAAATTCACTGCCACGAGGTGGGAGCAACTCAGACGATTGGTATGGCGAGAGGTGTGCGATCGGAGTTGAATATTCCTCTCGTAACACTAGAGATTGACCCCACGGAATCAAAGTTCTCGGAGCTGGTGCTAGGGGTGTTTGAGAAGGTCCGCACGCATAAAGATACGGAGAACCTGGGTCCGGATAGGGAATATGCTGTGCGGGATGGAGTCGTCATGCTAGGGAGGTACCAGCCCTTCTCGCTCACGAAGGAGCTTAAGAACAACGCCGTTACCAGTTCACATTGCGCGAAAACGCTGAAAATTACGAAACCAGGGCTCCTGGAGTCACTCAGCTGGGCAGAGGAAAGACAGCCTGCTGGAGTGCTTGACGGGCAAGTTGAGGTCGAGGTCCGCGCTGTTGGCATGAACTTCCGAGTAAGTCTGACCTCCGCGGCTGTCAAGCGTAAGCTAATAGCATCAGGACATCGTCTACGCCATGGGCATCATTTCTCCCGATACAAACAACGTGCCTCTTGGCGTTGAGCTCGCAGGCATCATTCGAAGGGTGGGACCGGATGTTCGTAATTTCATTCCAGGCGATCGTATCCTCGCCCTCGCTCCTGACGGATGCATGACGACGGATCTAATCTTGCCAGCACCGTTGGCTGTGAAGATCCCAGATAGTTTGAGCCTTGAAGACGCTGCGACAATGCCGGCTTGCTTTGCGACTGTTATCGAATCGCTGCTTAATGTAGGAAGGCTAGAGAAGGGTCAGGTGAGTCTGATGCTCTCTTCTTGGTGCATATAAACGGCAACGGGCAGACAAAAAATTGGTATGTAATTGGCAAAGTTCTGAATAGACTAACCGCGCCATAGTCGGTCTTGATACACTCCGCAGCTGGAGGCGTTGGCCATGCCGCCATCCAGATCTGCAGGATGATTGGAGCAGAGGTGAGCTATTTACTATGACCATTTGAATGCAAATCTGACATGCTTGATACAGATCTATGCGACCGTCGGCACCGAAGAAAAGGTTCAGTACTTGATCAGCAACTTCAGCATCCCCCGGGACCATATCTTCCATTCTAGGGACGATTCCTTCGTCGACGGTGTCAAGAGGGCCACAAACGGGCGTGGTGTAGACATCGTTTTAAATTCTCTATCCGGGGAGCTCCTACACGCGTCATGGAAGTGTGTCGCCGAGTTCGGCAAATTGGTGGAAATTGGCAAACGAGATCTCGTCGGTCATGGAAAGCTGGACATGTATACGTTCCTGGCGAACCGATCCTACTGCTGCGTAGATATCGCGCAATATATCAGGGATAGGCCAGAGACGACGGGGCGGTGAGTCATACACATTCAGCATCCGATATCAGGTTTCGTTCAGTTCTGACAGAGCAGCAGCATGCTCATGAAAACCCTGGATCTGTACCGACTTGGGCACGTTCACTCTCTCCGACCATTAACCGTATTCAAGGCCGCAGACATAGAACAGGGCTTCCGATATCTCCAGAATGGCGACCATATCGGTAAGGCGGTCGTAAGCATGCCTGAAAACCCCTCCGAGATCTCAGCAACAGCACAAACTCCGAGCGTGACCTTCGACCCAGATGCAGCGTATCTTCTAGTTGGTGGACTTGGAGGACTGGGTAGATCGCTGGCGACGTGGATGGTGGAACATGGGGCCCGAAGCCTTATTTTCCTATCTCGTAGTGCGGAAGGTGCGGAAAACAAAGAGTTCTTCGAGGACTTGACTAGCATGAGATGTTCGGTTACTGCTGTTGCAGGGAACGTTCATGTTATGGCAGACGTGGAGAGGGCGATTTCAACGGCTACGAAGCCGATCAAGGGAGTCTTCCAGCTTGCTATGGTCTTACGCGACGCACCCTTCATCGACATGTCTTACTCAGACTGGATGACCACAATCAAGCCCAAGGTAGACGGCACATGGAATCTCCACAAGGCGCTCTTAAGCCAACCGTTAGACTACTTCTGGATGGCCAGTTCGCTAGTTACGCTTGTGAACCAGCCGGGTCAGGCCAACTACAACGCCGCGAACACCTTCCTCGAAGCCTTCTGCCAATATCGTCACCTTCTCGGGTTGCCTGCCTCGGTGCTTAGCATCTGCCCCATCGAGGGCGTCGGGTTCGTCGCTGAGAACCCGCATGCGAAGAGAAATGTTAAGGCTCAGGGGTTGTACCTGCTTGGGGAAAGGGAATTCCTCGACTTTGTCGAACTATCGCTTTTCAACTCCGGCCCTTCATATGGGGAGAGCAAGGTCGACTCAAGTTCTTGGGAGAGCAAAGGTCATCTTATCATGGGCCTGCATTCCGAGATCCACCTCGACGACGCCAACAACCGCACCAACTGGCGCCGGGACCGCCGCATGGGTACGTATCATAACATCCAAGACGCAACCGACGCAGCAGGCGATGGGTCCGCCAATTCATCGCAACTGCGAGACTTCCTCAACTCGGCCACTGCAGACCCAGACATGCTCCGCCAGAGCTCCAGCGAAGAGTACCTTGCGCACGAGATTGGACGACGGGTGTTCAACTTTATGCTGAAGCCGGAGGAGGATGTGGACATCTCGCTAGGGCTGTCGCAGATTGGCTTGGATTCGTTAATGGCGATTGAGCTGCGCAGGTGGTGGAAGCAGACATTTGGGCTCGAGATTAGCGTGCTGGAGATTATGGGAATCGGAACTATTAGAGAGCTTGGAGGAATGGCGGCGGAGGGGGTAAGGAAGAAGCTGGAGGGTCGTGCATAAGGCGCAGCACAGATAGCTCAGGGAAATAGATGGAACGGATAGAAATAGATTCGTTATAGAATTAACCATCTACCGAGCTGAAAAGCAGCCACTCCTTAATATTCTAACGCAATAAAAAGTTGTTAAATACTTTACAACAGTCAGACCCACAAACTATACTGTGATCTGTTCCCTTTCCAGACGTGCGAAGTGCTCAAGATACAGCAAATTTACTTCTTCTTCTCAAGTTTGCTCCAAAAAAGTATATGGTGTACATGCCGAAGATGCAGAGAATAGTGAGGCCGCCCAGCAGGCTAACACCACCAGGAATGCCTAGACGTAGAAACATTGGTCTGGCGTAGAGTATGGCGCCCGCAGCGAATGCGCTCCGAGCAAAACCGTTCGCTGCAAAGAGCGAACCAGAATATTTCGGATAGGTAAATGGAAGATATATGAACATGCACTGGGTGATGATGAATACTCCGAGCATACTGATTGCAACCCCAACAAGGCTGACAATCCAATGCACTGATTTTCGTGCAGTCCAGGCTAAGTGTCCCATTGTTAGTTATGAGGGCTTAATGACATTATCAACACCCTGCACTTACCGAAGATGAATAAACCAATGGGTATGGCGAAGGTGGCGACAAGTCCGGGCCATAAGCGGGCTTCAGGAGGTACTGTCCCAGGTTCAGCCTTAGCCATCTTAGGGTCGGCGATAAAGTAGAAATAGGCACAATATACAATCACGGCGACAATAAGTCCAACCAAGACTGCGAGAAAAGCTAAGCCAATTTGTCCGAGATTGAAACCATAAATCCCCTGGTACACGAGTGGGAACGACTCAAAGAACGAGTAATATATGCCGTAGATGAGAGCCGTATAAATTGTCGTGAACAGCATAGCAGGATCGAGGATGTTGATTTCCCATGGTTTAATCAGCGCATTGAAGGTGATTCGTCGAGCTGATATTTGAGATTGCTTGATCTCCGATTCGGACTTGAGATCTGTGCGGCCTGTAAGTGCTCGCAACCGCTTTGCCCGCTGAAGTAATATAGTATCGGAGGAAGTCTCAGGCAACGCGATAAACATCATAAGTAGCGTGGGCCCCGACAACCAAAGAAGCTCCCAAGAGCTCCATCTCCAATTCATTGATTGGACAGCGAAACCGCCAACAACTGGACCAAGGGCCTAGAAGGCAGGTCAGCATTTGCTTATTGATCTTTCTAGCCAAGAATGGCTAATTGGAGGAGAGTCCTCCAAGAAAAAGACCCACCGGACCTAGTGTTGCGCCACCACCCCACAAAGCTATTACATACGGCATCTCGACGGCGCCGCAAAAGTCTCCATAGCTAGCTCCTGCGGTAGCCAAGCCTGGCGAGCCGAAGAAACCTAACAGAAACCGTAGAACAAGTAGGCCGGCAAAGTTGTTTACCAGAGAAGTCGGAACGCAGAGAATGACAAAAAGTATGTATGTTATAATATACTGAGGATTCCTTCCGATCGCAGGAATCTCCGACAGCGGAGAGAAGAGCAGCGGCCCTACTCCATATCCAATGACATAGAGAGACAGACCAAGAGAAGCAACAACGTCGCTGACGCCGAAGATCTTGACGATATCGGGCTCGCTGGCAGTGTAGAGGGAGGATCCGATGTAAACTGAAAAGGTGTAGACTAGAAGGAGCATGGAGATCCATAGCTTTTTGGTGAAAGACCAATTGTGAGGATTATCAGGGTCATTTTCCGAGTACCAAGTAACCAGTATGGTGCCATCTTCGGTGCGGCGAGGTTTTATCTGCTTGTCGGAGCCTTCCTCCAAACCGGCTTCCAGATCGCCCTCAGGGTGCGTGTGATTCTGTCTCTTCATCTCACTGCTGGCGCTGGAGCCTGGATCGTAGGCGGCATCTTCTGGGGGTTCTGGCTTCGTCTGAGCATATCCATCAGGTAACTTGAAATGTTGTGATTCTTCGAGGTAAATGCCGAGTCGTTTGCAGGTAAGAAAACGAAGAGTCTGTCCGATGGTAGAGTCTCTGAAGATGTCGCGCATGCTGCTCTAGCGACGTAGCTCGTCCGTCTAGTTTGAATGAAGGCGACGCATACGGGCAGAGATTTTGGTATTTATTAAGGCAAGCTAGATGGGAAAGCTATAATGGCGTAAGGAGATTGCTCCTTGCGGCACATAGAATCTTGGCGTTACACGGGCCTATGCCCGCGAACGCGCAACGCTAACCTTAACGGGTTTTGACAGAGCCATTTGCCGCTTGGGCGGGAAGGAATGTCGTGGAGAAGTGCATGTGATAATTAGGCGACACAGGTGAGATGAATAATACATTATCATACAGAATAATGCAAGACAATAAGTGATAAATGTGATGGGCCCGTGCGTGTGCCCAGGCTCAACAACGAATTCAGAGCGTGCAGAGCGTGCAGGGCTTGCAGGGCTTGCAGGGCTTGCAGGGCTTGCAGAGCTTGCAGAACGTGCAACACACAAAGACCATGCACTATGCACAGCACACTACGCTCACCAGTTGCCGATCAGTGGAGACAGTGGAGACAACGGAGATACACGAAGGCGCGCGCAACGCTAGCCTAAAACGTGAGTTCTAGAGTTACGGTCCGGCCCGCGCAACGCTAACCTGTTGCGACCAACCCGAGCCGGGCTTACGGTTCCCCGACAAGTTCGAGCATCTTGGCTTGTGACGCGAACAACGAAGTGGGTACCTAGATAGGTAGCGTAGGTGGAGAGCTGCAACGGCCACAGCTGTCCTAGCACTGCCATGTGTGATTTCAAGATGTCGTACTGTCGTACCTAGGTAGTGTCGTATTTTTCTTTCTCCACGAAGTCTGGCTGAGATAATCTCAAGACTCAAAGATCCGACACCACTCCAGACGCTACCTACCCGATGCCAAGCGGCCTGACGGAGCTCGTTACGCTCAAAATATCAACTCATGAGGCTCTCACCGACGCCTCATGTCAGTGAGGCGCAAGGAATTAAATTCCGTTCAATTGCTGTTTGGTGTTGATCAGAACTCATCTCTGCACAACGACTCGCGAGTTTCATGCGCACAAGTTGGCGATGCTAGATTCTAGGAGCATTCTCTTCATTTCCTGTCGCTACATCTATGCCACTTACGTCTCATACACTTAGTAGTGAGTTTCGGTAATAAATCAGGAGTTGGCCTAATCGCCGACGACATCTGTAATGGGGACACAACCCAAACTCGATTGGATGAGACCAGGCTGAGCCGCCCTGGTCAGCTTAACTATATTCTTATCATTACCGACCAAAACCTCCATAAGCGATCCCACCAACGAAACTTTGTAGCCGAAGTTAGAGCAAGCTAGAGTTTGCACATGTATCTATATCAAAGCCAGCACCCTTAGAAGGGCTGGATGAGCATACCTGCCCATATGAGAACATGCCCCTCCGCTATATACTGAAACGGAAGAAAAGCGGCAGACTGCGCATTCCATTAGCACATTTCTCTCAATAGCCACCAAATTTAAAATACTTGCATTTGAAAGTAGGGTAGCCTGGCCAATCCCCATATTTTTGCCGATCCATTCCAGACATTCACTCATATAAGCTTGTAGCTGTGGTGAAACGACTGACGACCTTGCTACGACATACAGCGGATGCAGCAAAAGCAAGCCACCGACCGGTTTACCAGGGATCATGGTATCCGACCCAGCCTGAATTCCTTGGATATATCCTTGTAGATCTTCAGTTAAATGATACGGAACTGATGCAGCAATGCCTTCCGCCAACCTTTGGACTTCCTCCTGTTCTCGTGTGCGAATTTCGTTCCCTTCTAGACGCTTCAAGCACCTGACAATGATATCTAATATCATCAGATGCGTTTTGCGATAGGTGTTCCATACTGCAGCAACATATACTGCATACGTCAGTTAATTCAAGTATAGCACGGCAGGAAGTACGTACGATCGAAGTATGTGTCGATATTCCCGGGCCAGAAATTCGCAGACTGCCATGACCGGGTCTGATCTCCCCTAATCGTGCCAATAGATCTTGGCTGCCATTCTGCAGTCTGACCAGCTGACCAACTAGAAAATTCTTGGTCCAAAACTATTGCATTCTGCTTGAGATTTTGGATGTCATCCAAAGCTGTGGATTTGTCGGGAAGCAAAGCATTTGCCCTGTGGAATACCGGATTGAACCTGATCAGTATCGCATCTAAACTCTGTATTGAGCCATTCAAGGTGGGTGCGCAAAGAACACCGGGCGTATGCGGTTGCTGGAGTAATATTAGTGGTCAGAACACTCTGCTCAGAACGTAGGAAACGTACCTCCAAAGGTGCTTTGAGTAAAAGTGGATTACCTAACTGAAATAAATCCGTGCCAGCCAACAGGTCAAACGGGGAATTTTCACTGCAAAGTATAGCAGACACGCCTCTAACATGAGCAACATGCTGATCGGGGTTCCCTTCGGTGCTAGTAATGATCTATAAAAGGTTTAGTCAATACAAAATTAGCAACAAAGTCTAGCACAAACCTCATAAAGTCCTAACAAAACAGCAGTCATCAATGACTCAGTCGTGTTCGACGAGACCGCGTCTAGAAGCGTTGTCTGAAAGGATCGCAGCAGATCACCATATATCAGCTTGGTTTGATGCACGATATCTGGTCTGTTTGTTCTATTGCCGATTCCTGCAAGAGCCACAATTCTAGCAGCTTGCGCGATATCCGAAGATTGTCCTGCATTATTAATTAATGATTGAAGGCCATCAAGGAAACCACGTGATATCGATCGATCTATCGATTCAACGCAGTAATCATCAAAAAAGGAATCGAGAGCTCGTTGCTCAAGTCGAGCATCAGCCGGATCCGGATTAGCGATTTCAGGTAACAAAGAAACATTCTGGGGCGTTGCACGACTCGGCTCCGCCAGAGCGGGAGTCGATGAATCTGTGTTCTTTGCTCCATCCCAATGTCGAAATAGAAGATTGGAATCGTCCTTATAGCCAAGGCAGACACGGCTCGCCTTGACACATCTATTGCAAGACTAGGAATAGTAAGTTAGATATCGAAATCGCAAGTACGAGATGAAGAGCGAAGCGTGGTCGATAGTACTGAATCAGGTGCACTAAATTCGGCGATCTCGCGGGTGTCCTCGTTTTTCTACACGATCCTAGGAGCGTAAATTGAAGCAGAGGCACTCACCGGGCGGGCTTCATCGCACTGCACCAACTTCGTTAGTATAATTCATTCGATTGAAGGTGGAATAAATTCCCTTTTTACGCCTTTGCTTACAAGTCTCACATGCACGAGAAACTCCGTAGTTGACCATCATTGAGAGTAACGTTTTGTTCAAGTCGAGGGTGATATGACGTGAGAAATTCAGAGGTATCCAAAACGTTGCTCCAGGCAGGAGCCCAACCGCTAAGCCTCTTTAGGTTAGCAATTCCGGCGCTGACGAATATTGACCTTTTGGGTTTTTCCTACCTAGACTTTATATCTACCACCAATTGGCACCCCCATATTCAGCGTATCTCAAATATGCACTGCATTGACTTAGATCGCCCACTCCAGCTCAACATAAATAATCCAAGCATTGCACCAGTTCTACATTCAATATAAAAGCAGCACTTCCTCATCATATTGTATAGGATGAATTATAATAACACTGTTTAACAACTAAATTTAATGGATACTAATCTAAATCGATGTTCTCACACTGAGTAATCATAGGTGATGAGATCGCAGTGGGACTGAAAACTCAAGACCGCAGAAATTGGACTGATTGTACATGGAATTTTCAGATGAGAAACAGCTCAGAAACGCTCGCAAAACACTTCGGGACTCAATGAACTTATTTAGTAAAGCTTCCGCTGTGCGCTGTGGCTTCGTGTGTCAAAATTGCAAAGTGGAACTATACCCAATTACTGATTAAACACCGCTGGTTGTACAACGTCTCCGGTATTGCGGTATATCTGTCTTTCGACTTTCACTAATTGCATTTTATTCACAGGAGGAGAATACTGACCGTTGGCTGTCTTTCCCTAGCTAAGGCCACCGGACAAATTGAGCTAACAAGAAAATCCTTATAACAGTCGCCGGATGTAAAGAACCATCTCAAGTTTAGCCAAACTCCTAGCGTGATAGGCATTTACCTACTATATTAGGCTATCCTCCTCGACCTTCTTTAGAGTAGAATAATGTGCAGGAATCCGGTACCAAGACCTCTGCCATCATAGGCTACCTGAAATCGACAGATCTCGCTTTGGGTGTTCCGACTGATACCGATACACAACAGTATCCGGATAAGACTTAACTCATTCCTCAATAAGTCGTGTTTATTTCAGAATAAGTCGTATATCAGTTTAAGCGACTTATTTTTAAATGATTGACTTAACCGGGAACGGGTTTAAAGCTATATTACAAATAGTAAACATATTTTAAAATAATAATGGCTTCAAATATTTAGAATGAAGTCTCCAGTTAACTTTCGACTTATAAAACTTATTATATAACCTAAATCTCAACTAATTATGCGTAGATTTCAGCTGATTGTACGTGGATTCTAATCTTTTAATTGGTTGCGTATGGCTCCTTGAGCTAAGCCTAATTAGGGTAATTTTGGAGCTAAACGGCCCTATGGCGACTCTGTGGCTGCTTAGACTCCCTACAAGTTAAGGGTTTACCGTTTTTTGGGTAGTATTCATTCCAGAATGAGATGATTATTCAGGAATAAGTCGCTTAAACCAATATGCATCTCATTCTGAAACAAGAACGACTTGTTCAGAAATGAGCCAGATTTTATCCGAATATTGCTATGTATCGGTATCAATGGGAGCAAACTACTTTAATAATTTATAAAAGGAACTAAGACTTCTTGTTACTTATCTTAATACATTCCTCGTAGCTTTTTATGCCTCTTTTTATACTTCTCTCTATGTTTTTTCACCTGCGTCCTTGCATCCCTACCTAGTACCTACATACCTACCTATATTCATATCTGCGTCTCTCCCATATGGTAGACACGCAGACAAATAGATATATAGATATAAAAAGGCAGATATAGAGACAAACACGCGAGCGTAGTAGTATAGAATGGTAGGTGTAGATGACTAACAATGCAAGGGCGGAGAAGCTTTAAACTGCTAAGTTATACTGGTAGGACGGAACTTGGCGAAAGATCTGGATAGTAAAGTTACTGCCAAGTGTTACTCCCTAGATTCTCCCCCATATAGGTCTGCCAAGTTCTAGGGTCTGATGCAACTAGAGCTTGATAGTTATACGGATTGGGGGATACTTTTTTTTCTGGTCGGCTTCAAAAAAATTTCAAGTTTGCAATGCGTACGACTTTAGGCTCGAGGCTAAGATTCCATATAGAGAAAGGGTTCAAAGAAACACCAATGTACAATGATGCTCGCTTGGTGAGAAGTGGAGCTTTAGTGGCTCTATCACTGTCGATATTATATTGTCATAAAGAACCTAAAGACTGCTTGATATTATTTTATCTCCGAGCTTAACTGTGACCTTGGAATCTGCTTATATTAAATTTCCAGCATACCAGCTTTGTGCTTATTTACCTTCCCTTCGCTTCGTCTAGAAAGCCTCTTTTACCTATGCTATATGGGTTCCCTTATAGCATAAAATGTTAGCTGACATATCCTCCTGCGTGACGGGAAGACCACTTCATGATTCATGAGTTAGTTCACAAATCGATAGTATATACCATGCTCGGATAAGAAGCACATACTTCCCTTTTAGAATAGATGTATATGTAGCCCGGATGATACAAAATTATGAGGAAAGGGCGATG